>DF245100.1:0-21940 GCA_000507305.1 Breviolum minutum Mf 1.05b.01 | reverse complement strand
TTAATGGTGGTCAAGATTCCAAAATCTCCTCTATCGATTCGGTTCCACCTCTAGGATTGTCATTGGCATCGATGCCAACGCCCGGCTTGCCACAGAAACGACTGATTCGTTTGGCATGCTTCATGCAGAGGATGGAGGTCTTCCCGGTCAGTGCTTTGAAAAATTCGCCATTGAGACTCTCCTAGTTGTTCCTTCCACCTTTTCACATTTTCATCAAGGGGATAGCTGGACTTGGCGTCATCCTCGTGGGAACACTAGCAGAATTGATTATGTTCTGATTGACCGTGGACTTGCCGGCTGGTGTCAATCTACTACAGTTATTCGTGATTTTGATGCCGGTTTTGCTCATGAGGATCATTGCCCTGTGATGCTTCAGATGCGTGGCACGGTAATGCATCAAGCACCTAGCCCTCGGCTAGATGAACGCAAGATGGCGGATCCTGACCTGTGTGCGGCATTTCAGGCTGCTCTGATTACTTTACCTGTTCCTATGTGGGTCACTGATGTTGACCAGCATGCAGCCATCATGAGGCGACAAATCCACCAACTCTCGCTGCAGTTTTTTGCCCGTACTGAGTACAGACGGTATGCCAAATGGATGTCGGAAGGTACATCCCATCTCATCCAGTTTAAACGTCAAGTTTTGCAGGCATTGCGTCACAGTTCTCCGGGACCAGAGCATGACGAACTCAAACAAGAACTCCGAGTGTTGGAAAAGATGGTTACCAGATCTTGTTCCAAAGACAAATCCAGACACTTTGCAACCATTGCTGCAGAGCTGCAACGTGATGGAGAGGCCGGCAACTTCAAACAGGTCTATGCTAGATTAGGTAGGTTGTCTAGCAAGAGACGTCGTCAGGGTAAACAGCCAATAGTTCCTTTGCCCCAGTTGTTGAATGAAGCTGGTGAACCTGTTGGATCTTTCCAGGAACGCCAGGAAGTGTTTTTTCGACAGTTCTCATCCATCGAAGCAGCCGACATCAAAAGTGCTGTTGAGTTAGTCCAGGACAGTTGTCAGTGCCTCCCATCTTGTCAGAGTGAACTGAATGTCCAGTTTATTCCAACCATGCAGCAAATTTGTGGCAAATTGAAAAAGTTGAAGCGTGGACGGGCCCCTGGTCCGGATCAGATCATGCCAGATGTTCTGAAGGCAGGTGGCATTGCGATGGCCCATCATCTTTGTAGTGTGTTTGCCAAGGCTGCCATTTTGTCTCGTGAACCTCTTGAATGGAAAACTGGTATCTTGGTTCCACTCTTCAAGAAGGGGAGCCCGAAAGATCCAGGTAATTTTCGTTCTATTTACATCTCAGATCACATTGCTAAGATTTATCATAGCTGCTTTCGTGATCATTTGAATGATGTGTACGAAGAAGTTGCAACTGACACCCAAATGGGAGGTCGCAAGAAACGTGGCACCGACTTGACTCACCATGTTGTCCAGGCCTTTTTAGCCAAAACAAGAAGCTCTGGAGTCAGCTCTGCACTTTTCTTTCTGGACCTTCATTCGGCCTTTTATGCTGTGATGCGTCAATTTCTCTTTTCAGAAGGTTGGACTGATCGCACTATTTGCTGGCTGTTGCAAACTCTTGGAATTGATCAATCAGAGCTTCATGAGTTCCGGCGCTTTTGCCAAGAAGAAGATGCAACCCAGACATTGCATCCCCATGGAGTTCAGATTTTGCGAGATGTCTTTCACCTTGCAAATTTCCAGATGCGAGGTGTCCAACAGATTGGAATCCCTCGCAAAGGCACCAGACCTGGTGATCCTGTGGGCGATGTGTGCTTCAACCTGTTAATGAGTTCCATGATCAAAGAACATCGCCGTTCCGTTGCTTCTGATGATGTTCAATGGTTAGAAGGTGACCACCTCCAACAGACAGCCTGTTTCTATGACGTTAGTTTCGTAGATGATGTGTGCGTGATGATTTCACACCCTGACAACTCCCAACTTGTTCCATTGGCCCAACAAATTGCCACAAGTTGGTGTGCGGTTGCCCGTAAGCGTGGATTGTTGGTCAACTTCAAAGAAGATAAGACAGAGCTCATGGTTGTGTTCAGGGGCAAGGGATCTCGTGAACTCAAAACGGCAACGTTTGTGCAACAGGAACCGGTTGTCAATGTTGCAGACGGCAATGTGCTGCGCACACTTCGTTTGGTTCACAGTTACAAGCACCTTGGAACATACCTGCAAGCAGATGCCAAGCCAGTCCGTGATGTTGAAGCTAGAATTTCAAGAGCCAAACAGGCATGGGGTCCTCTTTGTCGGCCTTTTTTCTTGAAGAAGGAGGTTCAAGTTGATACTAAGCTTCAAATTTTTCGCGCATTGGTCATGAGCAGGCATCTCTTTCATACCTATACCTGGTCATGGGTTCCGCCGGTTCTCCTTGACAGATGGCATAATGCCGTCAAACCTATGATATGCCCATTAGTGAAACAATCTGTTGGCAGAGAGTGTGTTGAAATCCTCGATGTTTTCACGCTCTGTGGACTCATTTGGCTTCCAGCTCCTAAAGATTTGCTTGCCAAGTCACGACTTCTTTACTTGAAACGTGCTCTCATTTATGGCCCTGCAACGTTGCGGTCCCTCCTTCACCGTGTTGATCATGCACATGGGTGGCTTGCACATTTGCAACAAGATCTGCACTGGTTTTTGGATTTTCATTCCAGTGCGGATGACATGCCTCCCGTGCATGACGTGAGAGGATGGTTACAATATGTGAAGCAATGTCAGACTTGGGGCTCCATGGTCAGAAAGGCTGCCGCCACCTGTATGCGATTTCGCTACAATGAGGCTACTGGCAAGTTATGGGAGAAACGCATGGCTGCTGGTTTTCGAAAATTTGGGGTTGAAGTTGAGTCCATTCCCAGTGCACATCAGTGGCAGTGCAACCTTTGTGACAAGTCCTTTGGTTCTAAAAGGGCCTTGGCGATGCATTCTCACCAAGTTCACGGATATCGCCCCTTACCCAAGTACTATGCCAATGGTTCTATGTGCTGGATTTGTGCCAAAGAATATCATGCTCGTCCCAGACTTGTGCACCACCTGATGTACAGCACCAGTTGCGTTGACAAGCTTCGGCAGCTTTTTCCTCCACTGTCTGACGAAGCTGTCCAACAGTTGGACGAGGAAGATAGTCAATGGGCCAAACAACAGCAACAGCTTGGATGGTCTCGTTACAAAGCTCACCTTCCTGCCATTCGTGTTCCTTTTGCCATGCTACCGGCACCAGGTTCGCCTGCAGGTGATAAGCTTTTTGCAGATTGGGCTGAGAGGTTTGGATGTGGTGGCAACGCTTTTCTGCAATTGGATGGCCGAACCAATTCTGAAGAGGACAGCTCAGCGCCATCGCCGCACCCTGCTTTTGTCATGCAGTCCTATGGTGGCCCTGAGAGTGGCTATGGGGGCGTCTATGACTACAAAGGCGTGTCAGTGTGGGACTGCCGAGTTTCTCTACGTTGCATTGCCTTTGTCCATTTCTACTCAGGATATAGGAGAAGGCATGACCTGCATCACTGCATTGAAAACCAGACTATGATTGGATCTCTCCAAGTTTTTTGCCTTTCAGTCGACCTTTGTCTGGACCAGACACATGGTGACTTGATGGTTGATGCAAACCAACAGTGGTGGCTGGATCGTGTAGCCACCAGACAGGTGTTTGGGGGTGGTGGCGGCTCTCCATGTGAGACATTCTCGGCTGCTCGCATGTTAGAGAACGGTCCCCCACCATTACGTGATGAACAACATCCTTTTGGAAAGAAGCTGCTCACCAAGAAGCAGTCAAAACAGGTTGCGGTGGGAAATATGCTATTGTTTTTCATCATGCGCTTCCTGCAATGCATTGCTTCTGCTGGCGGCTGTGGATTTGCAGAACATCCGCAATTTCCTACTTGGATGCTTTCCCGAAGCCCTGCATCTATCTGGCGTTTGACTCCAGTGCAATGGTTTCGCAAATTGGCTTGCGCCAGCTTCATCAGTTTTGACCAATGCACAGTTGGTGGGCCCTCGGTCAAGCCTACCACTCTTTTGTTAGTGAGACTTGGACAGACACGGGCATTTCTGAGATCACAAGGAGATTGCGGTCGATGTGCCCATGGACCCGGAGCTCACAAAGCACTTGGAGGACGTGAGGGTGACTCTTTTGCAACCGCAAAGGCAAAGATTTACCCCCATGGACTCAATCGTGCTATTGCCGAAGGCATTTGTGGATATTTAAAAAATACCTTATGTGCACAAGGGTGCACTGAGGATTTTCCAAGTGTCTTTTGCCCATATCGTCCTACAGATTTCCGGAATGACGATGTGGTGCAGCCGGATTATCATGGTGGTTGAGTAAACATCCCTCCATGTGCAAGAACGCCAAGTGAAAGACTTCACAGCATCGAGAAAGAAAAAAAGTATCTAGTACGTCATTTCCGATGTAGGAGACGGACCGCAAGCAATGAATATGGGGAAGTGTCAAACACGTGGAAAACTCAAACACGTGGAAGATTGGCATATTTGGGCTGCGCAGTTTGTATATGTAAAAAATGCATGGCTCTGCCATTGAACATCCAAGTTAACGAAGTGATGGGACGAAGTCATGACATCGGAAAATTATTAGAAATTTAGAAGGAGAAAAAACAATCAAGGCAAGGAAAGCAACACATTCAAGGCATCGCACAGCTGTGGAAACGGATTCACCCGACTCAATTTCCGTCGCCACCGGAGCAGTTCATACAGATTCATGTGTGGCATCTTTCGGCAACTATTCTCTTTATTCTATATGTTACTTATATTATGTACATTTTGTGCGTATGTACTTATGCATTGTATACATATTATCTATGTATACTGTATATAATTGTCTACATCTTAATTGTATATCATGTTCAGTTTTCTTCTCTTCTTTCTACTACATTTGCATTGAGACAATACTAGAAGACAGTTGAACATTTCAAGACAGCTCCTAGCATTATGTGAATTTGTCTCATCCCCCGATTTCACCAAAAAACTCAACACTGCAAGCAATGTAAGGTTGCTTTTACAGCCTCATCAGCAAGGGCCGTGGAGTGACCGAAAACAAAGCCTCAGATTTCGCATGTTGCATGAGAAAGCCAGTGGAAGATTTGTAAAACAAAAAAAACAAAGACAACATTTCACAGCTATAGATTTTAAAAAGAAGAAGACGATGCAAAGCAGCGAGAATAGTAACTAGATTTAGCCAAAGGCAAACAATTCCAGTGAATGAATTCGGAAACTGATGGCAAGAGACTGTCTGGATTCTCGGATCTCTTTTCCGGCGTCGCACCAGCCAATCCTTGGATCAAATCTCACCTAAACAGACTGTCCACATTGCTAGGCTAAGGCAGCTCACCAATTCCTTGGTGGCTAAGTTTCCATTCTATCAAAGTTTTCGTGTCCAATCCAGAAGTTCTGAAGCTTTGGTTGGAGTGTATGCAGGGATTTTATGATCAAAATCTTTCAAATACACGAAGTATTGTGGAAGTGGTGTGGACGCTGGTCAGAAGAGGGCATATCAAAAAAGAATCTTAAATAATCAAATCAAACTAGTAATTTAATCAAAAGTTTAAACAATACGTCTGTATGGCCAACAAGGAGTTGAGAAAAAGCAAGTTTTCAGATGTTGCTGGTCGTTGATCCTTTTAGGGTTCGGCCTAAAGGGCCTGAAGTGTGGAAAAAAGCGAGGAAATGTGTGAATGTTTGCTTGATGTTGCTTGTCTCTTCAAGTTTCGTCCCCTTCAGCCTTTCTTTCTTTGTCAGTCTCTGACCTTAATTCCTTGCACTTACTCATCTCCTGAGTTTCCTGCTTGACCTTCCGACGAATTTACTTTCTGCTTCCTACCTCTTTTCTACAGCATTCCAAGCAAGTTCCAAAATAACAAGTGCGAAAACATGCAGATTTATAGTGAAGGCCGCAAATGCTTATTATCCTGAACGACAAAATGACAAAAAGTGTCTGTTTCTATTGTTTTGCCAGCTCCTTCGCTGGTCTGGACACCCTATCAAACGCTGAAATCTGCAAGAAGGGCACTTCGATCACGAGCTTGAGTGAAGTTTGTCCTTCCATGGTGAAAGGCTGAACAGTTTGAGAATTGATGCCAACAAAATCTCACGCCAAAGGCTGAAGATCTTGCAATAAAACAAGTAGAGACGCTATTTGCTGTGCAAATTCATCACAAATTCTATGGGAACTGCGCTATCACAAGCATGATCCCTGCAATTCTGCCATACTCCGGCTCCATCAGCCCAAATCAGGGCATATCAAAAGGGAAAACGCAAAAATTGAAAACAGGAGTTTTGGGAGGACACAAGATATGCGGGAGATGAGGGAACCAAATGGGCACTCAAAAAGAGGGAAGGAATAGACGCATTGAGAAGCGCTCCAAATCGTTTTGCTCTATTTTTCCGCGAGTCTGAGATGCAGAGTCTTGCACCGCAAGTCTCAAAGAATCTCAAGGTTCATCCTGCTCGCGAAACATGCATGAAGTTTTGCTCTTGGCTTCTTGCACGCACCAATGATGCGATGGCAGTCGGCCCAATAGTTGGGGATTTCTCAGGTGAAATTGTTCTTCCCTCCATCTGGTCCCCTCCACATTGAACCAAAGCCTCTTCCAAAAACTTTGAGTTTTCTCCACTTTGAGGTTGCGTCTGTTCTGTCTTCATTCCCTGCATAATTGTTTTTGTCACTCTCTACTACAAGCAGTCTTGGATTCTCTGCTTCTTTGACAAATGTTTCGTCCTCCCATCCCGAAGTCCTCGGTCTTTGGCAACAAAGAAGGTCTACGGCCTTCCACATAGAGACCTGTCGGGGAAAAAACACAAAAACACGTTTGCAAACAACCAAACCAAAAAAAACAACAAGAACAAGAACAAGAACAAGAACAAGAACAAGAACAAGACCACCACCACCACGCAACAGCAACAGCAACAGCAACAGCAACAACAACAACAACAACAACACCAACAACACCAACAACACCAACAACACCAACAACACCAACAACACCAACAACACCAACAACACCAACAACACCAACAACACCAACAACACCAACAACACCAACAACACCAACAACACCAACAACACCAACAACACCAACAACACCAACAACACCAACAACACCAACAACACCAACAACACCAACAACACCAACAACACCAACAACACCAACAACACCAACAACACCAACAACACCAACAACACCAACAACACCAACAACACCAACAACACCAACAACACCAACAACACCAACAACACCAACAACACCAACAACACCAACAACACCAACAACACCAACAACACCAACAACACCAACAACACCAACAACACCAACAACACCAACAACACCAACAACACCAANCAACAACAACAACAACGACAACAACAACAACAACAACAATACACTGTAACACACCCTTTAGGTCGGAGGGGCGCAGAAAACGTTGTTTTTGATGCAATCAAGTCCCAAAGAGCGTGAAGATTCGAGTCAATATTGAGAATCTAATTCTCCATTGTCTAACTCCAAGAGTCCAGGGTCCAAACATTAGCCTTTCAAACGCTGAGGCGACCGACACTAAGGCGACTCTGGAAAGCAGCGGAGCAAAGGCGCCGCAAGATGCGTTGGCAAGCCGGTGCAAAAGGCGTCAAAGGCGTAAAAGTCACTGTTCAACGGATTGTCATTTCTATCACTTTTGATTGCAGTTGACCAAAACTTTACATTTCAAATCAAGAATCTTGGTTCTTCGCTTTTTGTCCTGAGTTGTTTCACATTCATGTTCCCACTCGGCTCCTTTCCTTTGGGGTCCAAGCTGCGGCATGCAACAAATTCAGAACGAGAACATGGACACCAATTTTGATCTCTGGTTTCTCTTGTTCCTGGCCCACGTTGCCGGAAGTTACGACGTTGGATCATATTCTTTTTGGTTTCCCCATGTTAAAACCAGGAACTTTCAGTGCCGAAGCCACATTCAAGCCATGTTCCAAATGGATCTACAGTAGTCTGTATATCGAGATCCCAAAGTGCTGAGATTCCCATCGAGAAGAGATCGTTCCACTTCCGTTTGTCGAGCCGAATCAAGCCAGAATCGAGCCCAAGTCGACTGGAAAGTATACGAATCGATCCCAAGATGGGAAGTCTTCGGTATGACTCACCGTACGCAGCCATAGGTCATGTTGTGGTCTTACTGAAGCTATTCTGGCAAAAAACATCTTGAAAAAGACTCTACCATACACGGCTATATTAACGCTTCCTCTTGTATACCCTAAGAAAATGAATACGCACAATGGATTGCACACTTCAAGTCTGGAATGCCTTTTTTTTGTCACACTGTTGAGCAATGTAGTTGGGACAACTTGTACACGGGCACGCCGTGGACCAAGCAAATGTCTGCGCACATGGACACAACATGATCTTTCCAATCTCTAAGACTACGATGTAGAGTAATCCTCATTTCCGTCAGAGAAAGTCGCAAAAAAGTCAAAGTCGCCACTTCCAATGACAATTCGTCCAAATCTCCAAATCCCTTGGGAGACATTCTGACATGGTGACATTCTGTCAGATCTCAGGTATTTCAGGTAGCAAGTTTGGGATCGAAGAACCAACGTCCCATGTCATCATGATGCCTCAGTGCGATGTGCAGCATGTCTCAGTCGTACATTGAGGAAATATCTGCATCAAAAAGCACATATTATGTATCCTAGATATATATATATATATATATTACATATGTCATATTTATGTATACAGTAATACAGTATACTAGTTAGTATGTATATCTATAGAAAAAAATAGTATATATATATATATATCTTGCTGTAAATGTTTTGGAATCTTTTTCTCAATCTTACCCTTTCATGTAATTTGCATACTGTCTTGTATCTGGATGCCGTTTTGCATGTTTGAATCTGCCAAATGCAAAATAACACGAGCGCCGAACCACCAATTTCCACTGTCAGAGGCATATTGATTCCAGCCTGGCATTCTGAAATATCGAAGTACATGCGACATTCAATGACAAGTAGTTGGCAGATGCAAGAAAATGCACAAGACTCTTTCTTCATCACCATCATAATGAATAAGTTCATCATGCAAACGGAGACACCGTGGTGTTGTGCTGCATCCTCGTAGAAATGCTCATCTGTTTCCTAGGCAACGGCCCCAGTCTACTAAACAACGTGAAAGTGGCTGTACATGAAGGTAAATTTCGTGAAATTTCTTCGTGTGGGTGTGAGGGTTGAGTGTTTGCTTCGGTGCAAAATCAAAACAAACGAGGCCTATAACCAATAACCAATTCCTTCTTGTTCAACCTACGCTAAGATGCTCTAAGATGCTTTATGTCCTCGTTGCAGTGTAGAGTCTGAGTTCCACAGCCATATCCTCTTGTTTGCTGGGTCTGTGTACTTGAACCAGGTCTTTTCCTGGACCATGAAAGCCATGAAAGCCATGAGAATCTGCGCGATGAATTGAATCAATGACAAATCACGTTGTGTGCAAGTTTGACTTGGAGAGAGGACTCAAACGACGACGAGGAAACAAACGGACCCGATGGACCCATGAGTGTCAAAGACTTGGTATCAATGGATTGATCTGGCTCAGATTTGACCACTGCGGATCGGTGGTTTAAACAAACGCAGGACTTAGCAGACTAAGCACAAAATTGCACGCTTAGCACGATCACATTTCTTTGCCACATGTTGTTGCCTCACTTCTGGGCGTGGAGATGTCGAAAGACTCAGCACCTGACAGCACAGCATGGTCTCACCAGAATGACTCAGAAGATCCAAACAACAAATCCGTCAGCTGCAGTGATCATAAAATATCATAAACAAATATAGATATAATTAGTTCATGATGCGCCAAATATCTCAGGTTCTCTCAGCATTTTTGATCTGAAGATCTTGCCTCTTAGATTGCTTGGGTCGTGGGTGTGGCCATGAGTCTCGTGAGCGGATCGGCCGTTGGCTCCCAAGGGCACCGGCGGCACACCGCGTGGTGCACTTTGGGGTTGCGGTGCTTCCTTTGCTGAGCTGCTGTGCCTGGTGTCGTTGGCCCAACGTGCAGCATTCGCATTTTTTGGCTCAACGTTCTCGACGTTCTCGACTTTGCCCGCATCTTTCTCGTATCTGGAAAAACGAAGAACAGCGGTCAACCAGAAACGAATGAATCAAATGACAAAAACATGGCAGCACAACACATTTTCACAACTTCACGCCTCCATCCATTCTGTGGCTTCTGCCAAGGATCTGACTTTTGCCACGGATCTTCTCCTTGTTTTTTTCATGAATCACAAGTCTCCGAAATCATGTAAGAGCCTAAAATCTCTCTTTTTCAGTCTCAAGTTAAGCAAAAGTGACGAACTCATTTTTTCATGGCTCTGTGGCCCTTATGACGTTTTATGATGTTTTATGATGTTTTATGCTCCGTTTATGCCCGTTGCTCCAAGGATGCTACCATTGTAAGCGTCTTGCCATGGCGGCCTCGCCGAGAGACGCTCCGAGCTCTTGGAGCTCCGAAAATGAAAACGAAGAAACGCAAAGACAAAGCAAACAATGCAATGCTTATGTCAATTAGACGTTATGTTCATGTCAATTCGAACTTTTTCTGAAGTTATCTACGCTATCTTTTCGTTATCTGTTCAAGTCCTTGCAATTCAATTCAGAATGCTTTGAGCAAACCTTAAGGCAATTCCCAACATGTCTCATCTCATAAGTTTCAGAAGTGCAAGATATAACGATCAGGATCACTTTCATAAGGCAAAGCTCAGTCTGTCGGTCACCCTGAATTCAGAACGGCTGCCATTGGTGTTTTGAACTTGGCAAGCGAATTCGGAGGGGTTTTGACGTGGCCTAGTTCCAAAAATGGACGATTCCGGAAACTGCGTCCCTCACAAATCCTGTTCGTTCAATCGTTGTGAAGGAAAACCACCCCGGCAAGTAATTTGTGTTCTATTGTTAGGTATCTGACTTCGGAGGAATTTTGGCAATTGCTCCGCCATCAAGTATAAATTCATGCCCTGCTGAGCCTTGTTGCTCCCTATTGAATTGTGCCCTCTGTTGTCTGTGTTGTGCCTTGTGGACGATCCATTTGCTTCGTTCGAAGAGCCGACTCCTTGATAGTTCTCCCAGCCTGCAACACAAACAGTACATCACAGTTCTGACAAACAAACAGGCGATCAGGCGATGCAAGGTTATCCATTTATCCATGGTCCCTTTCCACTTTTGAAGTTCACAGAGGCTCCAGCGAGCTACTGAACACAGACTGCCACCTCTTTAGAATTCACTTTGCACTGGGGAACGACAGCACAACTCCGAACCCAGCGATCCAATGGATCCAATGGATCCAATGCAAAAAAGAAAGTGTCCAATGGGTATTGTATAATATGTATGCATATGTATGCAAATGTATGCTGTATGCAAACACATATGTAACGTATAAATCTGCATAAATGTATCTTTATCTCTACTCAACATGTATATACAAATAGAGTATATGCAAAGCTGCAAAGCCTTGAAAAGTGCTTCAATATCAATATTTCAAAGATCTTTTATCATTTTTTTTGAAAAAAACTGTTTAAGTTTTGAAAAATCTTTTCAAAAAAACCTGTGTAGCTAGAGCCAAACTTGTGGTACCTGGTGGTTAAACAACGTGCGAAAAGCCAAGCCACCACTGCTTTCATTGTATCCGTTGCTTCCATAACCTTTGCCGTTGGCTCCGTTGGCTCCGTTGGCTCCGTTGGATCCTTTGCCTTTGCCACTTTTGCCACCTTTGACTCTCCCTTTCTCACCTTTCTCGCTCCCATCATGCTTGTACCTGTCGCCCAGGGCACGGAGGGCCCGGCCCGAACTGCCTGGATCTACCTTGAAGACATCATTTATCATTTTTCTCTGGGGATGAGAATGGTAGCAAGTCCCTCCAATTGCAAAGTTTGTGTTCAAGTCCTGATCAAGGTCCCTGCCTGGCTCGCACCCATTTGGAACTTGGATCTACTTCAAAACGTGGTCCTTTGGAGCCTTCGCTTGTCTGTGCTACCCACAAGACCTCCAGAAATCTACAGATTTGTGTCCAGTGAGTCAAGTGAAGACAAGTGAATTTTGCATACCAAACAACTACAAAATGAATCAACATGACTATATTCAAGAGTTCTGGTCTCAACATCCAAAAAACTCTGGAAATCCCTTGTAGAGCGTTTTGAATGTGCCTAGTTGCACTAGCTAGATTAAGAGATTGTAAGAATTTTGCAAGGTACGAAAGTCATTGTAGGAACCATCTCAGTTTAAGTTTCAAACACCAAAACAAAAATGTAGATACAAGCTGAGAACAAACTGAAAACTCCGCAAAACTCTCCAACTTCTCGAAAAACACAACTTCTCTGTCAACAAAGCATTCCAACTTCATGACAAAACTGAGACTTTCAGGTTGTGTTGACACAAAGGTCTGAGCCTCAGATCGTTGAAAATTTTTCAGCTGCGATCTGCAATTCGTCAAAAGCGCGTCCTGAAACACCGGACGCAAAACGTCTTTACAGCGTTTTGAAATCTTAAACAAACGTTTGTAAGTTTTAAGAAAAAAAAACTTCTACAATTTGCGCAAGTTTTCTTACCGTAAATTTGCATCTCAAAAAAAAATCGCACCGCACCCAATACGGTTAGAGTGGCTGCATGGATTATGACAAATACTGACCATCTCTAAGCTGCAAACTAATTCAACCCAGCCATCTGGCCCTTCCAGCGAATAGTTGCTTTTCCTGAAAACATTCATCTCAGCAAAATCGTTTTGAATCCACAAGTCCAATGTTTTGTTCTGCATTTGAAAGACAAATCGTAACATCGGAAGCAACATGAAGCAACTGTATCTCCTAAATCCACATCCACTGCAAATGGCATGTGCACTAGGGAGAGACCTTCGCGTACTGCTCAATATGTGCATGCTTCCACATTTACCATTGCCACATATGTTTTTATTTCCGCACACATTGTAAATTGTATACAGTGTATCATATACATATGACATATAGACTGAGATAGATAGATAGATAGATAGATAGATAGATAGGTAGATAGATAGATAGATAGACATCGGCACTTGGAGTCAAACAGTTTGTTGTAAAGTTTCTGTCGATTGCTCTCAATGTAAACTCTGGGACTTCGTACTCATAGCGCAAGATGCGCACCAAAGTTCTAGACACCTCCTCAAAGAAAACAAATCTGTGAAACAAATGTGCGAAAGCGTGTCGCAAAAAAGGACAGAGAACAGAACACAGTTCCAAATGAATTGCAGAAAACAGCAAGAAAGAGCTCTGTTGGAAATGCCGACTCAGTATGATCGCAGTGTTGCAGGGAATTGGAAAAAGGTGAATTCTCCTCTTGGGCATGACGGGACAAGCTGTCTCCATTCTTGCCCTGCAAAATCAAGCTTGGGTTTCAGAACTAGATCTACTTAAGGCAACAAAAATTAAAACCATCAATCGTATCAATCAATTCAATCGGCTCAATCGACTCAAGACTTCAAAGAGTTCAAAGCTCAACTCATTTTGTCCGGTGGACAAAACAGTCCCAAATGCCGAACCTTGCTGTATCCTTTTGGTCCATCCTTTGGCGCCATTGGCAAATCTTGTGGCGGCTTCAGCTTGGATCTTAAAGTGTAAACGCACTCTGTCAATTCAGATCGCGTTTCTGTAGGGGACACGGCCCACCTGATGACATGTGTTTTGATAGCCTTTAAACAAAAGCTGCTGATAGATGTCCGTTTAAGAAGAGTGCATGTGCATATCTCTTTCAAAAATGTTGAAAACAGAGATTCAAATAAATCATTTTGAGAAGCACACTTGGGCTAAACCTGCTGGTTTCATCTAACTGCAAAAGCGCGTTCATTTTGTATTCAATGTGATCCAAGTGCGTCCATCAAAGGGATGGCAAATATTTGGGAGCTTAAGAAATAAAGCTACATCACGCAGTTCTCAAGACTGTACTCAATGAGTGTAAAATGTGACATGAAGAACTACTCTATCTCTTTTCTTTTTGTCTTTCGTATTCTCTACTCCTTCTCCTCCGTCTCCTCTTCCTCCAAAATGCGATGAATGTGGAGATCCGTGCGACATTTGTTTGCTTTTCGGCCATCCGATATCGTTTCTCAAGGCACTCGGAAGTACCAAGGTATGTACACAGGAAGTTCGATCGAGACGTCAAAGGGCAGCCGTGTAGCTGCACGAAACTCATCACGTTTTCACCTCATATGCATTGGAAAAAAAATTAACCCTCCCAAATAATATGTTAATGATTAAATGTAAATAATACATACCTTTCGAATTAAAAACTTTTAAAAAAAACAAAGTATTCGTTCAAAGCTTTCCAGTTCTCGCAGCTTGTAGGCCTTGTGGGCTGTGGTTCAATTACAACAAGCCAAATTCAGGCCCAATTCATTGGGGCAGCAATCTCCGGCCAAGCCTGCAATGAACTGCAAAAAGTGCCCGATCAGTCTTGCCAAACTAAAAACAACTAAATCTCTGGAACTCCTGCCTGAGCACTTAGCATGCTGACTGCAGGAAGCCTTTGTTTCTGGCAAAGGAGTTGTCTGCTGCTGATGCTGCTGATGCTGCTGTTGATGCTGTTGCTCTTGTTGCTGGCGCTGCTGCTCCTGGTTTATGGGGACACTGAAATCGAAGAAGCCACAAACGTTGATCATTTCGTTCCTTGACACATTTACACATTGATCAACGCCAAAGCGATGGGTGTGCTGAACAACGGCTGGTGAATACCTATGAAAAAGACTTCAAGTGTCTTAATTTCTGAGAAAAGAAACCCTTGAATAAAGTGACCTACACCTCCGCTGACCTTTTATTTTGCCCTGTGTTTCCCTTGCGCTGTCCTGCCACCGATGCAAGTCATCGCTTTGGGACCACTGCTGATTCGGTGGAAAGAGGTTCGGGTCACGCTGGCAACCACCATAAGCTCCTGCACTAAACCCCACCGGTCATTCCAGGAGATGCGACAGTTCTGAAATGCTCCCCATCCAAGCAATCCGACCATCTTGCCTCTTGCCAATCTAACAAGTTTCTAGCAAGGTCTAGGGATGTCAAGGGTTTCTAAAAAGTCCAAGCAGCAAGGGTTAGAAGGGTTTCAAGAGCGTGAAGTGACGTTGACACGCAACTGTCACCTGGTGGGGAATCTGTAAAATCTGTGTTTTCGGGGTTTGCATATAGTCATGTCGGTCCTTGCCCTGCCAAGTAAACGAATCCTGGAATGCAAAGGCACCTTACTTCCAAAGCAATTCACTAGAATCAACTCAATGCTGTCAACATATTCGGCATATTCAACATGGTGAACATTCCTCAACCATGTTCCAAATAATGTGTGCAAGGCTTCTTTCCCACATGGAACCTTTCTCTTGGGCCCCAGCTACCGAATACACAAATGTCCTAGAACTTGATGCCTTCAAATGCACCTGAACTTTTGCCTCCATGAACTCTATATATGAACTTAGTGAGGCTTCTAGTGTAAGTCTACCTCACTACCTCATTCATGACATAATTCATTACATGATTCGGATCTGTGATTGTGGCACATGCCTGGTGAAAGCTGTTAGCTGAGCTCTCGCTGAGCCTTCCAGCTTCGAGTCTGAGCAAACGGTGAATTTGGCACTGCATTCATTGAAGTAACCTCAGTCGCGGTCGAACAGCGACATGACGAAGCTTGGCAGCGGAAAGAATTGAAGTCCGAAAGAGCAGAAATTGTTTTTTTGACTAAAAAGCAAAATCAAGCGAATGAACTGAATCAACTGCGTCATGGATGAAATGTCTACCAGGACCAACGAATTAAACGAAAACATGAGCGGTATGATAGTGATACATTGCTGTCAATGCTTTCCATGTCATTGAAGATTGAAAACATGAGCGTTGCGGTCAAGGATTGAAGCTCACCAAGTCACACGTTGCACCAGTGTCTTGAGGTAGCACCACCTGGCCCACAGATCTACTCTTAGCCCACTCTAAAAGGCAGGACATACATCCTAGATACTATCATTTGTACGGGGATGGAGCCCATTCAAAGGTACCCCATTCACAGGGGGGGTTGCAACCCCACCAAAACTACAAAAAAATATAAAGAACGAAAAAACATGAAAACAAATAAAAGAAAATAGAAACAAAAAAACAAATGAAAAAAGATGTTTGAAATTTGGGACCCCCAATACATTTTTAGTATTGCAATCCCAAGAATATATAGAAAATTGAAAAAATAAAAAGAAGATTTAAAAAAGTTGGATTGTGGCCCCCAAGACATTTTTTTAGTGTCGCAATACAAGACATCAAACATATGTTTCTTATTTTTTTCATTTTTGGGAAGCTGATTGGATGACCCAGTGATAAAGGCCCATCAGATCATAAAAGGCACTACATCCCAATTCCCCGAATTCCCTGTTGGCCAAGCACAAGAAACAAAAATGAAATATCTCCAAACGAGCTGCTCCACGTGCCACACTCAGCATGGAGTTTCAACATCTTTGAATATAAACAAGAGTATCAGTATAACTTTATAACAGAAGTATCACACAGTATTACCAGGAACGTGCCCTTCCTTTCAACTCTGCGACGGCCTTCCCACAAGACAGTCGAATTGCCGGGCGTATGGAGAACTTACACAGTAGAGTACAAGTTCCTTCGAGACTTCCCATATTTTACCCATCTTTATCCACAGGACCCCTGGCCTCTCTTCCTTCAGGGGTGTAGCGATGAACACATTGTTTCACTCGCTCGCTGTACACGAAATCCATCTGGCAATCAGGAACTCACTGACTCTCCCATCTCCTGACCCTAAGCAGCTCGTAAATTCAAGTTCTCTGCAACGGGAGACTGTTCTCACAACGATATTTCTGTCATTCCTGTGCACGCCGAAGTCACGAAGCCGTTTTTCCGGGTTTCCCCATTTTCCCACCTTGCAAACGCAGCGGAAGTGATAGCAGTCCGTTGGGCCGAGTTTCTGCTCGCAGTTGGACCACATGCAAATGTTGCCTCGAAATCAACGAAATCAACCGATTCTCAGAGCAGACACAAAGAACAAAACCATGAATCAATTCCATGAAAATGAACATGCCTTGTAGGAAGTCCTTTGGTTGCTTTCACTGTTTGGGGGACTCAAGACTCTGCCCTTCACTTGCCTTCCCTCTCTATGGGCATACAATCTGTAATATTATATAAAACATATTATACAATATATTCACTTATTATATCAAAAATACATGTTGTGATTGTGACATGAAAATCTATGTATATTATGAATCAATATCAATAAAGCAATCGAATGTTTTCATAAATGTTGACAAAAAGGGCATGAGGATATGGGAAACGATGCGGACTCTGTCAAGACTTTCAAGCGATTGGGAATGAAACAAGCGCTTTAAATGACTAAAGAACGTCAAATCATGGAAAGTTGTGAGCACCGGGAAATGGAAAACCACCAGCTGCACCGATATTCCAGCTGTCTTCCAAAAACTGGGGCACAAATGGTTCAATTGTTGGCCAAGTGTGACGATGTGCAAAGCATGTTGAGACTTTCATATAACTGGGAAGCAATCTCAAATCCAGGATGAGCGTATCAAGGAGACAGCTGTTTGGCGTAGACTTCGATAGAGTTGGTGTGCTCCGTGTGATCCGACCCCTCCCCGAGCCCCCTCAAAATGTGAAACGCCGAAACGTCGAAACGCCTGTTTCTCGTGCCCCTTGCCACATGGCGGTCTCGTCCGTCGTGGCATTTGTGGCTGCCGTGGCGCCATGCTCATGAAACTCCTCCGTGTGCGACAGGTTACCATGCAAACAAATCGAAATTCAAACTCCAAGGTGTGCGCACGTGTGTGTGTGTGTGTGTGTGTGTGTGTGTTTTTTCCACCACGAACCTTTTCTGATGATCCAAAGTTCGGTGCGACAGCCAATTTCATCATCAAAGGCTTTTTGCCATAGATGACGGTTGCCATATGGCAATCACTGAGCATTGAAATCTTGGCTTGACATTCAAACCAGCAAAGTTGTCATGGAAGCAATGCTCGAAAACAAAGAAAGAAGCTTGAAGATACGTTTCACAGCCAAAAGTGCTTGAAATGCGTTTCACAGCCAAAAGTGCTAATTAGAAGCGTACCAGCTTCTTATACTGATGATCCTTCGATCACGGCAAAGCGACAGCACAGCTATGTGAAAGCTTTCCTTTTGATGCAGTCCGTGCATCATCAAAACTGTGAAAGAGCCATTCAAAAGTGAAAGTCACAACGGTTCACCCTTATCACATTTCAGCCAAACCAACACCAAGTTCTTCAATTGGAAGTTCGTTGGAGCAGTCATCTGATCAGGTAATTTGGAATCTTCGTAATTGAACCATCCCTCAACAGTGGTTTGTTGGGTCCGTACCATTGTTCGATAGTGGCCACTTGTCACTTGCATGCCAATGTGGTACGTGATGGCTTCAATGCTATACCTGATCCAATCAATGGGTGCATCATGTGTGGGAGAAACTGGAAGGATGACACTCAGGGATTGAAGGTCTACTTGCCTCAGGTCCTTCACGGTGTCCTGTTGACGATTGATATGGATCACCACGCCTCGGGAATGATGCGTGAAAACATTGCACATGCCAAGTGGATCATGCCATTGGTGTATCAAAGTTTGAAGGGAAAGGCAATCGACATCCCTGATACTGAATGGTGGGAAAGTCAATGTCAATGCATCCCATTTATTTCCACGGCCAATGCTGCCACCATCATCAAGAGTGGGTGGTTGGGTTGGCTCCACTAGTAGTGTCCATTTTGGCCACCACTCCATGTTCAGAAAGCTTGGTTGCAGGAAATGCAGCAGGTGTGACAAAAATTCATTGATGTCGTGTTGTTTCTGTAGTCTTTCATCTGTCAACCAAGGTTCCATGATATGAGAGAGATGCGTTAAAACATTCAACGGAAGCAGAGTGGATTCGAAACAGGTCTGTTGAAAACGGCCCGCATCATTCCAATCTGGTGCTTCAGCCCCAACGACTTGGCTCAGCCAAGCCAACCCCAAACAACTGCTGTTGGCATAGCAGTTCAATCCATTGCTGTTGACACACAATCTCAGGGCTTTCCAAGATGTTGATGGATGGTCTTGGCAAGAGGACTGCGCTGGAGATTGGCTGGTCGTAGGTGAACCTGAATGAGCTGCCAAGAACTGTGAAATGCTAAACGCTGCAGGAGATGCCATAGATTTGGTGCCACTCGGTGGCTCACTGTCCATAGGAAGGGGACTGCTTTGTCCGTGTCTGTGGACATCTTCCTCAAGCTGTGGAACTTCAAGGTTACTCGGCAGTCTGCCAAGCATGTTTTGATCTCTTGGATCGTCTTGAAAACCTCTTCCAGCGGCATTGGTGGTGTCTTCGATTTGATCAGCTGCTTTTTCTCTGGACTCCAACAAAGAAAGGGACAGTGATTGGTGCTGTCCAAGAGCAGGTATTGTAGGGCTCGTTGATGAAGTTCGCTCTCTGGCTGGGCTTCTGTCAGAGCTGTGAATCTCTGGAGCAGTATATCTATCATTGTCCCCACCAAGTGGTGCCGCAATGGAGCTGTCCTCTCCTCTGCTTTGGCATTGGTCCATTCCTTTGAGGCTGCCATAAGGGATCCCAGGATGGATCCTGGGCCCTGGTTCAAATGAACCATATACTCCATGTCTAAGTTCAAACATTTGATGCTGTCCTCGTGCCGAAGTAGGAGGGCAGCCATGGCTTTGATAAGCTGTGCTTGCCCTGTCTCTTCCTGACTCGCCTTGTTCTGGTACTTCCTGCCCTTGTGGCGCTTTTCGGTTTCTTGAGGATCCGTCTCCAAGATTCGCTTCAGCTGGTCCTTGGGCAAGACGTGGGCCCAGATGTCCACCATCTGTTGGAAGTTCCCTCTTCCGTCATGGCCAAAGAGTTGGGCACAGTGGAGTCTGAGAATGATGACTTGTCCCAGCTGTAGGATTTCTTGATCAGTGAGGTGAGGCAAATCCAGAGTACGAAGGTGTTGATGAAGGTACGCAAGTCCGACATGAAAATGCTTTAAGGACCAATCTGGTATGCATCCATGTACCAAGTTGTGATGTAGAAAAAGATCAGAACTCTGTTGAAAACAAAGGTCACAGAGCACACACCGTGTTTCCACGAATCGGACCATGCTGCTGTCTGCAAGGAGTGAAGTGTATTTTCCACCTGTGAGTTTCACTGGAAATACTGGATACAATGTCGCAATCATGTTGGAAAGGTGCATCAGTGAAGAAAGATGGGAAAAATCAGCAGTGATGATCCATTCCCAATGATCCTGCTGTAGTGAGGAGGGTTGATGAATCAAAGTATGAGCCTTCCGAAGTGTGAGGTCATAGTCCATAACGTCTTGGGCCCATGCCTCCTGTTGTTCAGCTTGATCAGCTGCTATGGGATCATCGACTGCTTCTTCGTCACTGGATAGTTCCTGTACAGGTAGTGCAAGTGGAAGCAGGCTTCTGCTGGTGTCGGACTGCCCGGAGATGGTATGTGATTGTGGCGCCTCGGTTGCATTCCTTGTGGATGGATCGGTTCGAGTCCTGTCCAAAGGGACTTGCTGAAAGTAATGATCAAGGGTGCATCGTGGAGGGCCCATACGTGGTGATATGTCAGCTGTGCGCCTCTTCTTGGCCTGTGTCAAGACTTCGGCATAGTTGGTATCCTGTTTGATGAGCTGCTCATTCATCGGGACACCTAGATAGTGCATGAGGAGGCCAAACTGCGAGAACACTACACATCTATGTTTTGACTGTTTGGTGCTCGACTGAGTCATAGTGCCAGTGGGTGCGCAGTAGCAGGTGTGAGAATCACCACGGATAAGCCTGGCCAGGTCCTGCATTGTGGTCTGTGCTTCATGCCACAACATGGCGTGCTGTGAGGCTAGGTGGCGATGTNATGGAACCTGTCCTGTTCTCTTTGCAGAGTAGTCTTACATAGCTTGTAAAGAGTTTTCAATGGATCTTTCAAACGATGTGTGGCCAAAAACTGGTGGTGAGGGATGTGGTCAAGATGTACCGGAGCATGGAAAATACATCTCAAACTTCTCATGCAATAAGCATCAAATGTTGCTAATGTATGTGAATTGATCCCAACCGCCAATATGCCTGCGGAGAGGCAGGGGTAGACACACTGGTACCAGAGGCTGGCTTTCTGTCGAAGTGTCAGTCCCCCTCTGGAATAAATCCAACGATGAATAATGCTGGATGTTTTCTTGGCCGCTGCAAGTCTACTGTCCATTGAAAGTTTCTCAAAGTTGTGGTATGAAATCATAATGCCGAGGTATAGGTGTGAGCTCTTGAGTCGAATGAGAGTTTTCATACCATTTTGCCGAGGAATCTGCAGGAATGAGCCCTGTGGTGTCCGTTTGACCACGAGGCGATTGGCCCTGTTTAGGGCTGACCCCATTCCTTTGAGGATAGCTGCTGTCTTGTCAACATTTATGACCATGCCATACTCTTCTAAGATGTCGAAAAGGATGCCAATGTTTTTGAGATGATCTTGGAGATTGCAAATACTGGTGAAAATACAGTGTGCGCAAGTGTCATCTGCAAAAAGGGTCAAGTTGGACTTTATCCAAGACTCAGGAATTTTCAGGGTCAGATCTTTCAGAATTGCCAACGTGAAAAGTGTCCAGAGTGTTGGAGCTGCTGAACACCCTTGCCGTATCCCACGACCAGCCACAAATGTTCTGTGTCTGTGTCTGTGTCTGTGTCTGTGTCTGTGTCTGTGTCTGTGTCTGTGTCTGTGTCTGTGTCTGTGTCTGTGTCTGTGTCTGTGTCTGTGTCTGTGTCTGTGTCTGTGTCTGTGTCTGTGTCTGTGTCTGTGTCTGTGTCTGTGTCTGTGTCTGTGTCTGTGTCTGTGTCTGTGTCTGTGTCTGTGTCTGTGTCTGTGTCTGTGTCTGTGTCTGTGTCTGTGTCTGT
>DF245099.1:0-20707 GCA_000507305.1 Breviolum minutum Mf 1.05b.01 | reverse complement strand
CCCCCCCCCCCGAAACTTTAACATGTCCCCTGAAAAGGAACCGTTTTGAAAGGACATTTCATCTTTCAACCATGAATTTTCAAGGGATACGTTAGTATTTCAGAGGAGGTGCAAAAAATATCATCTTGAAACATTCAGGCTTCCATTGCACGCAAACAGAAAACGTTGCTTCCCTTCTTTTTCAGGGGGGATTACAATACTAAACTGTGCAATTCACCCCAAGCTCAAGGAAACCTTTGGTTTACTAAAATGTGCGTAGAAATATTTGGGGTTAGCTCCACACTGCTCCCTGTTATGGGAAAAAACGATCCAACTACACAAGAATTGTTCCTTCCGCTCACATATATACATGCAACCAATTTACCTTGTCATTTTAATTCAACTCTTATTCAATTTTTAAACACGGGATATTTTTTAGCGGATTTTCTGCCAACATTTGCAATCAAAGTCTCTCCACATTTTTCGTGTGAATCACTTGAAGCTCTGCCTCTAGACTTTTCACCTGACGGAAAGGTGGCAAAAATCGCCAAACAAACACGGCAATTTTTCTTCCGGTACACTCCTTGAAACCAAGAGCTTGCCCCTAAAAAATGGTGGTTGGAAGACGATCCTTTCTGGGGTTCGGCCTGTTTAGAGGGGAAATTTTAGTTTTCAGGGGTGTATTTGAAACCAGAGCAATGAAGGTTTGGGTAGAAGGCTTCGAACTATGTTTCTAAATGTATATAGAAAGGCTTTGCAAACGGATATGCTGCATATGCCACAAAATTCGCCATATGAGACCTGTGATGCCATCAGCTATGACACACGATAAAATACACTACTAGTATAATCAGTGTATTTTCTACTAATATGCAATGTATATTCTTGAGTTTTATTGTTTGTAATTCTACTGAATTGTCACGTTTTAGCTGGGATACGGATATTGTTGTTTACCGTTTCACCTGGAGCCAAAGGACCATGTAATAATGCAATAAATAAAAATTTGAACTTTCTTATTCCTACACTAAATGTGTGTTCCCAAGAAAGTCCAAAGGTTGGCCATTGGCAAAAGTGAGTTTTGCTTTTTAATGTCGTTGTTTTTTTTCCCGAAGCATTTACCATCTTCACCGTTCCACCAAAATCACCATGACTCAGCTACCTCAAGGCTTGCCAAGGATTCAACCAAGTGGACATCCCTTTACAAAGGAAAGATCCAACAACTATACGTTTTTCATATGGTACCAAATGGTACTGTTGATGGATAAAAATCCTGCACCAGTTGAGGTTGGTAGTTTGTCGCACTATCCACAGGGTTTCAAAAACATCCCAGGTGGTTGTTTGGGATTTCTGAACCATCGACAGTACCCGCACCTTGGTACCATTTTTTTTTGGGGGGGGGGGCAAATCAACCCAAGGTTGTCACCTCCGCAGCATCATGCTGGTGCAAATGCCACAATCCAACAGTCCACCAAAGAAAAAGTAGAGAACCAAGGACCTCAGGTTTTCTTTTATATAATGAATCAGTATAGGATCCATGGGACTGGCATATCATGTGTATATATATAATAAATATATATATATATATATTTATCTACCTAGAATCCAAATGACCATTGTTTTGATTGGAAAAGACCTTGTTTTGGAGGGTTCAACCCCCAAAATAGAGGACAAACAGGTTCCAGGTATGTATTTTTTACATTTTTGTACCAAAAAAGATCAAGGAAATGTAGGGTAAACATGCCATACATACATGGATCTTTTTGGGAATAATTGCCAATTAGAAAACTTTACCTGCAATTGAATTGGACCTTTTGCCTCTGATTTTTATCAAATTTAAGTGGGCGAAGGCGGCGAAGGCCCACAAGTCCATGCTGGAAGCGTTGACCTTTGATGAAAGCTCTAGGGCTGATGAACCGGGCATATATCAATACAATCATTAATTATATATGTAAAGAAACCCTTCCGCAATCACACATTTGGAACAACATCATTACCAACATGTCAAATACTGCACAAAACAGTTTTACTTTCATCCTTCCCAGCAACATGGATTTGTTCCTCTCACTTGGCTGCAGCTGAGAAACTGTAAGCACCTTGCCCAACAAAAGGGCTGCGCCACGTGCCTCCTGATGATGTCATCAACGACAGACAAAATAGTAGCATGTATGAATATGGAGGGTCCGAAGTGGAAAAAAAATCCAGTTGATATGCAAACACAACCAGTGACTATACAAGATGGGCACCTACCAGCTATAACTGGGGTTGAGGTTATATGGGGTTATGACCCCCTATAAGAAGGGTGTTATAACTCCATTTACCGATTGGTAAGGTCATTTATAGGGGTGACCCCATTTATCACTGGTTGGTGCCCACCTTGTATGATTCATATATCTGCTTTAGACATGCGATGATGCTAGGGGTCGACCTACTTTTCAACGGGTCCACCGAGTAGGAAGGGAACATCTTCAGCCACATCGATGATTGATCGCATCCCAAGCCATACTTTTCAACACGATCAGTATTAAACTACTGCACTTGAAAGATCAAATATTCACAACAACTGCTTGAACAACTGCCATATTGAATATTGATGTACCCAAAAAAACAGGGAATTACCTGAAATGGGAACTAACATATCCCCACCTTGGGAAAAGGAAAATCATCTTCAAAATCATTCAAAATTGACTTTTCAAGGGGATATGTTAGTTCCCGGGAGCGTAAACACACAACTCCAAAAAAACCTTTCACCTATACACTAATACTCGCTAGCAGGTCATGAAGGAAAGTGCCCTTCATGCATACCAGAATTTCATATCTGTGCAGTGCGCAGTAGCCCCATGCTGTGGTTCCTTTTCTGGTCTGAGCCTCTAAAACAGCTGACAAATTGGCACTGTTCTGAATTATGAGACTCCCTACAACAACCTCAAAATATAGAAATCACAATTGTCAACTTGTTTTTTCCAGAAATATCATGAACTTAAATGACCAATTCGTCAAAAACAAGGAATCTCAGGAACGTGCCTCCATCAAAGCCAAAACAAAGATCCCAAGAAATATACAATGTTCAATTCTGCCAACAAACAGACTGTCAAACCCTCCAACCCATGCAATCTTCCGAAACCTTGTGGGCTTCAGCACTCAGGTTTGCAACTCGTGATCCGGCCGTAGCTTCAGTGTCAGGTACCTCCCACGACACAGGTGGAGGTAAGTCGTTCATAAGGGATGAGTGCCATTGGTTATTTAAACCCAATTCAAGGTTGATGTTGATGTATATACCTGGTGGTTTGAAATCAAACCAACTCAAAAAATGAACCCATTAAAAATTTACTGTATTTTTTTACGATCAAGGAAAACTGAACATAGAGGGAATTCCTATTGAAAATGGGGATTTCCAATGTCATGTTAGTTTTCAAGAAGGTAATTATCTGAATGTTGTGCAAGTTTTTGGACAAACAATTCACCAAATCGTTGTTGGAGTCCAGTAGCTTTAAACTTTAAACTAAACGGTGTTGAGTCTATGTTGGGCCCTACCTAAACACTGGTCGCTAAAGACGGGTTTCCTTCATCAAAAAGAATCGATCATCTACCTACGACTACTTATATAGTTCCCGGGGGTTAT
Source organism: Breviolum minutum Mf 1.05b.01 (assembly GCA_000507305.1). Taxonomy (NCBI): domain Eukaryota; class Dinophyceae; order Suessiales; family Symbiodiniaceae; genus Breviolum; species Breviolum minutum. The sequence goes on along the minus strand of DF245099.1, from coordinate 17,109 downwards.
TAGTGGCAATCCCCAAGGTCTGTTCCGTCAGAATCCAGACCCCTCCCTAGAGTAGGATTGATGGTCTCAATCCCATCCCCAGAATAGGATTGTAGGAGAATCCCCTTCCCTAGGGGTTACCTGGATCCTCGGGGATGACTCAACTTGGCATGAATTTGATCTTTGTTTTTACACGCAGCCTCAAGTTGCATCCTAAAATCTATGAAGATGATGTTTGCCATCATTTCATCCATAAAGAGTGGTGAGTATTTTTGCTAAGGTGGTTGGTGTTAAATCCACAATGCCAAATTTGAACTTCCATTTCACTTGGACCTTGCTTCATCTTCTTAGATTCTTTGGTGTACCACAATGAAACCTTAGAAAGATCAGTTTGAACAAAAAGCACTGTCCTCAGAGGTTCACCATAAAATCTCCCAAAGATCTGCATGCGTCAGGCCTTTTTGAACAAACATGTTGTTGATGGAAGAAATCCGGCTACAGTAACCACCTGGGATGTATGAAACCCTGTAAATAATGGGATATACTACCTCAACTGTACTACCAACCTCGGCTGTTTAGCATGATATCTTCCATCAACAGTATGTCTCAAATCCATCCCAAATCAACTAGCAACAAGGATGGGTCCATCCCCCCCTCTCTGACCTCATGATACTTGGAGGTGAAGGCCTGTGATAGTGACGAGGTCGGCCGGAGATCACTGCCAGCAGTTTAGTTGGAAACCGTTGATGTTTGTTTATTTTGAAATTGTATACCCTCTAGTAAAACTTACATAGCACAGGAAAATCACAATTTGCATCTATTTGCAGTAGAAAATAGAATTTCTAAGGGTCCATTTTTCCATTGCCATGTTAGCTTACCAGAGTGTATCAGGTTCATTGTGTGGAAAGTCTGTCTCTAATTGAGAGGGGTCTTTTGACAAAAACGCCAACGAAAAGGACATCCTGAGTGAGAAGAAGACAATATCGATTGTTTTGCTGCCATATGTTCATTCAATATTTGATATAATCGGAATTGATGGGACGACCTCGCAAATCAAAAGGGAATAGAAAACTCGTTGGTGCTTTCAATCCAGAATATTGTTCAAAGTGAATCATATCCCCAGCTAAGGGTAAAAACATCAACAAAAGTAGTTGAACCACCTACTGAAATCCCCCAGCATTTGGGGGAGCTAACTCTGGCAGATACTGCCGAGGCAATTGGAACATTACGTCATCCAACTTTGGATTCTTGACTATCATCTTTCTGCGTGAAATGGGGGTACGGGTCAATGATTTCCAAATTGCACAAAGGATTTTTCATTGGGGGGATCCCCTCAAGTACGAAACCATACCTTAGACGTACGTATACATGATATGCATCCTTGTTTATTTCAGGGTGAGGCTATCGTACTTTGATGTACTTTGCCATACATTGTATCTCATACATTGGACGTAAAGTCTCACTGCAATAAAACCCACAAACTGTAGAACACCGAACAGGAATCTTGCTGATTCATAACCCTCCAGCAAAATGTATCCGCAAAGGAAAACAACAAAAGCAATCCAAGCTGCTTGTTCTTTTCTGATCCAAAATTGCTCCTTTAGGATGGCTATGTCCAAGATACCCCCCAAAAAAACACATAAACAACTATACGTACATGCAACAGGTCTTGCCATCTCTTGCCTTTGCTTGTACGTCACCAGTCACATCCACATCTACGGGCAAAGGTGCCGTGAAAGCACTGGCCTCGCAACGGGATTCAAAAATGATTCAAGCCTGGAAATCGGCGCAACTCCCATTAGTCTTGGTTGATCATGGGCCCTTTCAAATCGCATCACATGGCCACCTTTTGGCAGTGGCGTTGCCCCATCTACTTTCCCCACAGTGGAACTTTTAAGTGTTTTTGTTCGAATCAACTCGGGATTATAATGTCAACTTGACGGTTTGTTGAGAAAAACTTAATGTAAACCTGAGTTATGGAATGACTAGAAAACTCATTCATTAAAAATTGCAGCCTCAATGTCGTGAAATGGTGCTTGGAACCCATGTCTCAGGTCACGCACCTCCTTGGATCGCACGTTGGGAGGGCCAAAGCCTGGGAAATCTGACTGAGAAGGATTTCCCATAGCTGGTGACATCCTGGTTTTTTTCAAATGATGAATATATTGAGCTCCAGCAAAAACCAAGAGGGAAATCATCTTTCCAACTCTGCTGGGATGGGAGGTGCTGGGGTAAGCTTGTTCAAAATATCTTGGAGTTGACTGATTTGACTGATATTGGGGTATCTGACACTCTGGGTTGATGTTGCAACTTAGCAATGTGTTTTTTCTTGGTGAACACTGCAAGGGTGGTGATGAAGGAGGATGATGCTGCTGCTGCTGCTGCTGCTGATGATGATGATGATGATGATGATGATGCATGATATTGGATGACGTTGGATATTGGATGACGTTGGATGACGTTGGATGATGTTGGATGATGGTGGATGATGGGTGATGATGGTGGATGATGACGGATGGGTGATGGAGGACTGATGATGCTGGTTGATGGTGGAAAATGTATGATATGTATGGTGGATGCTGGACGATGATGATGATTATGATGATGATGATTATGATGATGATGATGATGATGATGATGATGATGGTGGATGATCAGGAGACAAAGTAGAATCGGGAGAAGGAAATTGATGGTCCTGACTCATGACAATAATGATTATCGGATTGTTATCACCCTCATCTTTGCTTTTGCGAGTGTCTTCAGTACATACATGACCATCTTCTTGATAATCCCCTGGCGGTTTATCTTTGTGGTGCTTTTTTAGTTCAGCCCCTGGAAGAAACATGGCAACTACCTTGATTCTTGGATCTTCACCGGGGAAGTCCAGGATCGTCCTTGGTCTGTTCCATGGATCGTCATAAAGACGACCCACTTTGGACCACAAAAAATTGATCTTCAATTTTCCTAATCAGACCCAAAAAAATCCAAAAAATCACCATTGGCAAAGTGAGTGGTGGTATTACTTCTACTTTTTAGGCAAATCATTATTGGTAAAGCCCCCATCCATCTTTTCGAGGATAGGCTAAATCAACGAAATTCCAACGATTCCCCAAAGAATCCATGCTCAAAATTCCGGGCCTTAAAAGTTTAACAGTCCAACTTTGAAAGATAAGTCGTGGGAGGAACTGTGTTGGAAATTTGTTTCACTATCTTAAGATATCCACAGTAGACATCTAAAAATCGAAAACAACCAGCTCAACACCACCAACTGATAGTCAAATATCACAACACAAAAACCAATGCATTGCTTATTCCCCGAATCATTTGATGATTTTGATGCGTCTCCTGGTCCGCGCGCCACACTCCAACGCCCAAAGCGGGTCTTCTTTTGCACCTGCAGAAACTACACCAATAAACACATCACCATCAATTCCATCAAGGACTGCTCGAATGGTCACGGCTTGACTAAGACTCAAATCGAAATTCCTCCAGGCCAAAATCCCAATAAAACATTTAAGTTTACTTGAAAAACATAGCAACTCAATAATCTAATGTAACACAAGTCCTTGAACATCTCGTGAAACGAAACAATTTCCAACGGAAATCAGCTACAAAATCGAACCTGTTCGGGTAGCAGCTTCCAATTTGCCAAAACTGACATCCACTATAGTGAGAACTTACCACTCGTGGTAAAGACTTTGGTTCTTTTGAAGAGCAGCCTAGAGAAAAATAAAAGACATGATCAAAAAATTGATGTCATTTTTGCAAATTCTCCGGATTCTGTTTTGAAACCGAATATTTTTCTTCAAGTAGTCTTCTCCCTCAAAGACCAATCAACCAACAAATAAAAACAAGCTTTACATCCAGTTCTTTCCGTCGCCTGCATATGAAAAACTCAGCGGTAGGTGTAGCGGAACCAAAGTTGATTCTCGACTCACCGTCGCTAGAGAAAGTCCTGACGATTTTCTTAGAGAGTAGAACTTGAGCCTGAAGAAACGGCCAGCCAAAAAAACATCCGGGACATAGATAGCCAAAAGGGGACATAAACCTATCACCAGTCTGAGTCTGTTTGACTTTCCGTCGTGGGCATATCGTACGTAGTAATCATATGCATATATATAGTTTGTGTTTCTGTCAAAAAGTTTGAACCCCTTCTCCCAAAAAGCCCAAGAAACATGACTCGCTTTCCGTTTCGCTAAGGTTCCAGCCAGAAAATTCCAACGTTTTCATCAACTGCAAAAAGGGCCCCTAAACTTTGACATGGACCATTACACCCCGGAAAATTGACATGGAACCTACGAATCGTTATCTAGTTGGTGGTTTCAACCCATCTGAAAAATATGAGTCAAGAGTCAAAATGGGTTCATTTCCCCAATTCTCGGGGTGAAAATAAAAAATATTTGAAACCACCATCTAGATTATCACCCTAATTGAAAAGGAAATTCATCTTCCAAACCTCCATGATTTGTTTTTGTGTTCCAGCCGTTCGTAATTTTCCAGGGTGTAGCCCCCAACAATTTGATTAAACCACTCTAACTTGACAACCAAACCCAAAGCACCACATCTACAGCCGCACAGACCAAGAACTGAGACAGTAGTAGGGAATGATGGTTGGTTAATCATTACTTAAAGTTATTATGTAACATACATCTTAATCCCTTATAATAAAGCCTTAGCTATTTCTTTTGGGGTTACACCTGGCATTCGGAGGGGGGGGGGTTTCGAAACCAACAGATTCCCACGGCCCGAAGTTTCCCTGAGGCCCAAACTTTCAGACTTCGAAACCTACGGGTTTTTTCGTCGTGTGGGTGGGATCTTTTTGATCCATTTGATCCAACTACTCGCTGGAAGTTTAACAGGGATCCATATATATATATGTATGTATCTATATATTTAAATGTTTATAGTAATTACATATTGATAAATATAATGGCGTAACATCCCAATGTAACTTATGTAAAATAGAATTGGGTAGTACTGACTGGAAGTTTAATAGCTCGCCCTTGAAAATAAGCCGGGACCCAAAAGGAAAGTGATCTTGCAACAATCATTTTTCAGGCGGTTTTTCCTTCAGCCGTGGATTCTCATAGAGCCTATACTCAAATTCTGGTATTTTTGAAAACTACCTTTCATATCCATGCCAATAACTCCTAAGGGAATTTGCATTCACAAAATCATACAAAATGGCAAAGAACTCAATCAGCAGCTGTGGTGACAAATGGGGTCTCCTCCGGTGTGAAACTGTATCAGAACTTCCTTTTTTAGTAATACCATTGTTTACGTTCATTTCGCTGACCATGTCGGGACACAACCCAGCAATTTTGTGTGACTTAGGTCAACCTCCAAAAGGCTAAAATGGCTCAAAAGCAAACCCCAAAATAGTAGGGCCGAAAAATACGGGAGATCATGGTGGTTAATAATCCCTAATTTTGTTTGGTCCTATTTCTTGAGGGGGTTGCATTACGGGGGCGCGCTTAGATTCCCATCGATCTAAGTCATTTTTAGAAGAATTGTTCCACCCTCCAACCCTGTCATCATTCGTCGGCTCGGGAGCCCCAGCGATTCGGGTGTGGGGAAGTTGCTCGTGAGCTCCTTGCCGACCCAGTCTGATCTACAATGATCATGGCGGTAGTTAAACCCAAAAAAGAAACCGTTACAGTAGTCGGTATACTTAAACTTTAAACAAATTGTGCGCAATTGATCCATACAAAAGATACAACATATTTACACATCATGGATCCTTATAAATAAAGATATGCTGTACATAAATGTACAGCATTGAAAATTTGACACTAAAAGAATCTAGGATGATTATAGAATATTCCTTTCAAAGTTAGTTTGGGATGCTTCCAAACGCGCCGTTTGAGACCTTGCCAAGTGCCAAGTGCATGCCCTCCAGGTCTTTGGGATGGATGTCTTTATTTGGCATCCTAAATTCGTGTGATTTGGCTTCATGGGGTAGGCTCCGTGGGGACCAGGCAGCATACCCAAATACCATGCCATATTGGGCATCTGTTTGCAGCTTTTAAGTGGTATGCTGAATAATATGAAGAACTAAAGGCATACATTAAAAACTAAAAAATATATGCAATTGAGGTGGTGGTGGTTTCAACCGACCCATTAGAAAAATATGCTCGTCAAATTGGATCATTTGCCCAGGGATTGGGGTGAAAATAAAGAACAATTGAAACCACCACGTACTAGTAGTTTGCAGATTTGTGTGCAATGAATGTCTTTATTAGCTCACTTGTTGTATGATGATAGTTCTTGACCCAATCGGGAGTATCCTGCATCAATTGATGACCGGTGCTGAGTTCAGTAGCTATAGTCATGGGGGATTCTTTTTTCTCCTATGAATGGGGACTTGTCTCTCCACTGGACAGAAAGGACCGGAAACCGGCCTAAGATCATGAGAAATTGATGGCAATGAATTTCCAGGTCGTCCTTGAACTTCTTGGTTTTCTTCTTCTCGAACTGCTCCTGGTGGTTCAAAAGCAGTTCGACCCTTGAGAATCCATCATATTCTCAGATACGAATCCTGGATTCTTGAGTGAACCAATAAAAAAGATGGACCAACGCTGTAAACGAAAAGCTCGCAGTCAGAAAGCAACATGATCAAATCTAGTCGGTGGTTTTTCCCCAACCCATCTGAAAAAAATATGCCAATGTCAAATTTTAGATCATTTCCCCAAATAGGGAGTTTTAAAAAAAAACTTCTTTGAAACCACTTCACTACCAACCTTGTCGTCTTTGTACGGTATGTGTCATTTAATCCTATATATTTCCCCCATTCCATCCAGCCAACTTAGCGGTGAAACCCCTCCTGCAGTTGGTCGATCAACTCCAACACCTGCCACGACGTTGTTGATCAGATGCGATCCAACCCCAACCCCAAACAGAAAAACAACTGCGCAGCTAAATTTGCATGATTTAATTGTTGAGTTTAAATGAAGATATTCATGATAGGGCACTAAAGGGGCTTTATTTTTCTTCTTCCTGGTCCTTTCTCTTCCATACTTTCACTAGGTGGTTGCAAGCAAAACGCAAAATGCTCCTCTCAAATTGGGTTGGTCATTTTCAAGTGAACCAGAAAACAAGTGAAACCACGACCTATAGTTCACCTTCATTTTGTTTATACTTGTATAGGTCATGAAGTTGACCTTTATAGTTCAGATGAAGGTCATGAAGGTGACCTACCACCAATCTACACTCTCAAATAGGTCACCTTCATTGACCTGATTTTTTTTCTTCAAGTCATTTTGAGAGGATTCCCCCTTCATTAATCAAACAACATCCTTGTGGCTATCTAGTGCAGTGAGGTTTTTGTTGAAGGTTTGCTACCAAAAACCATCTTAGACGGGGAGACTTTCATGACACCATTCCAGTTCAATCCATGGTTGATTGCCGGGGTGATTGATAAAAAAAAATAGGATTCAACAATTTCTGGTTTAATTACCCTTCCTCCCCTAATCATGAACCTGAAAAATGCTTCCCTGTGGTTCCCTTCAAAAGTAGTTGCCTTTGATTTGAGGTAGTTTTCCCATTGAACCCTGATTGTGGGAGAAAGGGGAGATGAGTGGTTCTCATAAATCACAAAATCTACAGCATGCAATGCCACTCCCGGTTCATAGCTCGATTCGAGAAAAGAATGTTGTCCTCAACCCGGTGATATGACATGTTTCCCGGAAAACATCTAACTTCACCAAAAAGAAGAGCATAATACTGCCATTATGATATTCACCTATATACTGAGTCACAAAGTTCTAAAATAATATCTTCAGGATACTTAGAGTTTGATATCCACTCCCTTCTTGGTATCGAGCAACATCATGTCGGGAAACCTTTTTGTGGTCCGTGCGATCATCATGGTTCCATTTTGATTTAGCGTTTCAGTTTGATCTTGAACTTTGATGCTGACGATGCTGGCTGCTGATAATCATGATGATAGTTTTTTTCAATATTTTTTCCAGATGGAATGCATTTCAACATGTAAAATGTCACCCATGATATTATATAATTTTTCCAGATGGAATTAATTCCAAAATTTTTCCAGATGGAATTAATTTCCAATTGGTTTGCCATTTTTGGTTTCCTTTTTCCAAACCATAAGAAATGTTCAAGTCACACCCCGAAGCTTCTCGAAGCTTCACGACCCCGCTTCACCTTCCGGTGTTCTTCAGGTGCTCCCACGGCACCAAGCCTCATCTCAACCGGGGGATGAAAAATAAAACAATGTTTTCAACCCCATCAATAATGGGATAACCCGGATAACCCCAAATCCTAATCTCCCAACTTGATGGTTGATGGTAAGAAATCACAATAGTTTCATGGAAAACAGCCATCTAGTAAAGGATCTACCAAGTTTAAAATCCCAACACCTAACTGTTGTTGGATGTTTACTCTTGTAAAAAAACCCAACACACCTTTTGGGGGGAAGGGAAAAACGGAACCTGTAGATGCTTTTTGGTTCTTTTTTGGGTGGTGGGGTTGGGGTAACTTGTAACCTAAAGTGTGGAAAAAATGCTACAAGTTGACTCTTCTAGTCTACACTCTTTCGGCGTTGGGGCTTTTCGGTTGGGATAGTGAGGCACTTTTGGTTCCACCTCATCAAATGATCAACAAAACCTGTTGGAATCAGATCTGAGAGAAATCTTTGAACCTCCAAAAACTACCCTTTTCGGATCCGTTTGTATGTCCTAAGGAAGGGAATTCATGACATGGGGATGGGATCTTTCGACCATCAATCCTACCCCGATGGGGAGGGGTCTGGATTCTTAGGGATAGAAACCTTTGAACATTTGTATGGATTTGTAACTTACATTGCTGATGTCAAGGGGCTTTCAAAATGCCACATGTTTTTGTTGATATCCTCATTTAAGAAAAACACCAATGTGGAGCAGTACTACTAAATCTTACAATAATATGTATATTTTCATTCTCATGTATATGCGTAAATTTCCTTGTACATATATATAGTGCTCTAATATCATGCAAGTTCCCATGCGGCATGCACATACATCCATATAGAGTATATGCAATATGGTATAGCAGCACTAGTCAAGTACTTCCTATCTACAACGATGTAGTTGAATACATAAGTCAAGTGAATCACATTACTTAAATATACTGTACATGGGTGTTTCCGAAAATAGGGGTACCCCCAAATCATCCATTGTAATAAATATTTCCATTATAAACCATCCATTTTGGGGTACCACAATTTTTTGGAAACCCCCACATAGATACATTGCTTCCCCTAGATGGTGATACCCATCACCCTCCCCCCAAACGCACAAACACATCCAAGATCAAGCAACTCCTGGGCCCTCGAGAAAGATTTCAAAGCCAAGTCGTAGTCCTGAAGCCGTTCGAAAAAATGACGCGACGCTACGTGAGATTTTTGGGACGGGACGGATCCATACGGATCCTATGTTTGAAGACAGGAATGGCGGAAAAGCTGGAAGTTTCAGTTGTATTTTTTTGTTGGTGTTGTATCTGAAAATCATTGAAAAATAGATTGATACATATAGATACATAGTAGTTATAAAGATAGGTAGGTAGTTAGATAGATAAATACATCGATGGATGGATCAACAGGTAGATAGATGGATGAATAGATAGATGGACAAATATATATAAGATTCTAGTATCTAACCCCCTTAAAATGTCCTTTTATATATATCTATCATCTGGCTTTGGCACCTGGGTGTTAGCTTCCAACCCCTTTAAGGATATTGAAATCATGCCCAGCTCCGAGGATTACGGTGTGCTTTTTCTCCGGGGGTCGTGGGGTCAACTTCCTCCCCCCCGAGGTTTGACGAACCAAAAAATACCCCCCGTGAAAAGTTAAGGACGGACAGGTTTCGGGGGTGTATACCTTTGTTTAAGGACAACCAATTAGCAGCTGGACCATGAGAAGATTGAACCTATCGGCTGCAATGTCAGAATACGCTCGCGAGGGAGGGAACGAAGTAACACAAATCCCACCAAAGTGAAAGTTCGGAAAATCATCTTCCAAATCTCCTCAGCAGGGGACCTGAGAAAGTTCCCAGGAGGGACTGGTCACATAGGAATTTCCGTAAAAAAGATGCCCACTGTATCCTATTGGAAGTTTGTTGCTTGCAAAGGTGCAACTTTCAGAATTGTTATGCCATTCCCTCAACTTCCAGTTCCCTATATCTTTGGAAGCAAGCTCCCAGTTACCAACATATCAGATAACTAAACCCCTGGTTCCAAATATATACGGAACCTGGAAGGTCACTCGATGGGCCAAGTTCAATCATATTGGTAGCTTGTCTGACTTGCCCCTCGATTGGAGCGAGGAGGTGTAAGGTGGTGAATGTAGTACCCCTTATGGTTTGAGGTTGGGCCATCTGCACTTCCAACCCTTTCTTCACCAACACAAAACAAAACTGCAGAACATCAAGAAATCGTTGATTCATCCAAATATGGCAATGAAACATCCGAAACATCTAGAAGGTATTCCTATGCATTTTCTATATGAAACTTCCCATTTCCATCTAGAAATTCTATTCTATTCTCAGATTCTTTTCCTAAAAAAACTATACCATACATGTGCTCTTTCTTCTTTGGAAGGTTCCTTACCTCGTTTCCCTCGCAGTCGCAAAAAATTCGGAAATCCCCCGGGGGCGCCTCCACGTACTTCGCAGCCATACCCCGGTTGAAGTGAAGGGATGGATTGCATTTCCCAAGCCTCGGAGGTTCCCGAAAAAGTTAAGGTTGGTACTTAAGTACAGCTGCATATATTGCATCATATATTGTGAAAAAAAAATGTATCAGAACCATATATTGTTGTATATATTGTAGTTATATAAATTGTATCGTATACTGTTATAACTGTAAATATATTGTGGTATTACATCCATATTGGTTGGTACATTCAATAGCTTGGTTGGTACCCTCCTGGGACGTGTCACATATATCCCCCCTCTCGGTCCGCATTTTTAAGTCGATTAATTTCCCTTGCCTGCTGGGATGCGTTCGTTTCCTGGAGGGCACGTATATACATACACTCACGGATGCAGCTATAAGACATCACCCCTTTCTATACAGAAACATCTTTTGAGAGGTGGCACATAATATCATATCATACTATATTATTCTTACGCTCCTCGGAACTAACATATCCCATCCTCAGGCACTTTTGAAGATGATCTTTTGTTAATGCGTATGGGATGATGTGGGGCTTCGAGGGCGTCATCTAAACTCCACCTTTAATAGGGAATCCTTATAATGGGTATATAAACCCCTACTATTGGGTTGATGACCATCCCCTAGTATATGGAAATAATGGGAGTTTAGAAACTAGCAGTAGCGCATCTCAACCATTTTTCTGCACCAATTCCATGCTTAAGGTAAGAATGAAGCGCCTTTGCCAGTAGCTTTTATTTTAAGATATTTTAAGTAGCTTTTGTCTAAGGTCCATGGTTCCAAATGAAATCAGTTGGAACCACAACAAATAGCTAAACATCCTAAATCTGCTCGCACCTGATGTCAGCCTCAAATTTGAAGGCGGGTGACATCAATCTGGCCAAATTATAAGATTTCACCACCATAGACTTTACCCCTGAAATAGCCGGGGATGTCCCTTCCAAAACGCTACCTTTTGGTGGGTACAATAAGGTCGTGTGAGATTGATGAAAAAAACGGTGGGTTATTATCCACTTGAATTGAAAAATTCCATCCACCAACAAAAATTGTTCAGATTCAACTCTAACTCGGCCAACTCAACTCACCCGATGGGAGGATCTAAGTCTGACGCTTTTTGTAGGCAGCATCACTCTTCTCATAGGCAATGAGTGCCCTGGTTTTGGGGCTGAAGATTCAATACTGCCTTTGAACATTTCCCCCCTTCAAGAACCATATATATCTGCATGTTTAACCTTGGCTAAAAAACCAAGTATTTGAAACATAGAAAAAACCAGCCAGGTGTTAGGAATGACTATGAAGTATATACTGTAATGACATCTTCCACTGCCGTGCACGGCTTGCAAAAAAGTGATTTGTTCAACACAAATTTAACCATCGGGTGTACATGATATTCACACTCACTTGATGGCAAGCTCAAATCAATCTGTAGAAACCATGGTCCAAGGTGGGAAACCCTTTTTTGGAGAATTTCTTGGTTGTTGAGGGAATCAGTTTGAGGACAATACCACCCACTATATATATATATATATATACATATATATATATATATGTAGAAAATAGGAGATAAGAGGATTATAAATTGAGCGAAACCTGTTGTTTCTTCTCAACGCCCTCCAATCTGTTTGCTTTTTTGGTTTGTTGTTGCTGTTGTTCCTCCCTAATCTGATCTTTCTTTACAACCCCCTGTGTCCCGGGTTTCCACCGTTGAAACCCTCCGTGCCGACAATCGAATACTTCTACGTCTTCATGTCACAACACTCGGAAACAGGCTCACAAAAACACCCTGGAGACTTATATAAGTTCAATGCATACGTTCATAAATCATATCCAAAAAAAAACTAACAAACATTAAGCATCATTTAGAAAAAAAAACACGTCCCAGCTGCACATATGACAGGGTTTATAGAATCACCCAAGCATTTGCCTAATATAAGCCGGGGATGGCTCACCCCCTGTCACCCTGGGCCAATGTGGATCCCAGTTGGCCACCTTTTGATTTCATCCGGCCGCTTGGCGTTGACAAAGAAATTTCCCACCTTTCCGACGAGTCTCGACGCTGACCACTGGGTGGGTCCCAAGAAATCCCCAAGAGATTTTTTACCCGGAAGAAAAAAAGAAGATACCAAAAAAAACGTGACATGACGCACATTTGTAAACACCCAAAACTCATATTTCGCAAGATGAACCCACACTCAAATGATCATGACGGAGTACTGTTTTTTTGTTTCATTTCTTTTGGGCATCAAACCGCAACATGTCATTCCATCATGCTGAAACAAAACCATCTCTGAAGGATATTCCCCCCTCCAACACCACAACACTTTGCTGGTGATCCATCTCCAAAACTTGTGAGATACGGGTCATTTTCCGGAAAAGTTAATCACAAAATGGAACGGAATGATGATGATTCATCCTAAAAGCATGGCTGTTGGGTACCCAATTTTCATAAAGGGATCCCAACTACCCTCATTTCATGAGGGAAATGGGAGATTCTAAAAGTTATGTTATTAACCCAAACTAGTCCTTAGATTCAACCATTTCCGCTGTTCCAGGAAGCTAACCTCAACTACTGGGGAACACCAAGGTCAATCCTTGGGATATGGAAGTATTTTCCAAGACAAGCATCCCTTCCTTATGCAAAAAAAACAACACCCTGGAAGATTAATATGGAAGATAATCATAGAGGTTTGGAAGATCATGTTCCTTTCTAAGTGGGAGATTTGTATGTTCCATGTTAATCTTCCAGCGTGAAGATCTTGAGGTGAAAGGTACCCTTAGATGTTGAAGGTTCGGGTCAGTTTCGGGCCGAGGGATGGGGAACATCATGGCAGACATGAGAATACCCTGCTGGGAGCTAACATTATCCCCCTTCCAAGGCACTCTTGAAGATGATGTTCCTTTTCCCAAGGTAGGATTTGTTGGTTCACTGGATGGTATCATTCATAATTTAAAGTATTTAGGTTCCATTACCATTCTCAGAAGGTGATGGGAACCCGAGGGTATGTTGAAAATTAAATGTGAATTATCTGAACCAGGATTGGGGACCCATGTCTCATCCACACATAGATGTCCAGCATTGTGAATGGCCCAAGTAGCAACATGTCGAAATGTTCACAGACCACAAGATTCACAGTTATCTTTTAAGATAGTCTATAGCTGGAGGTGATTTCATCTTAGCAAAGGGTTTCTGGTCACATCATCTCTTAAAAAAATCGCATGAAGCTACAAACAAATATGGTGATGAAATTGTGCAACTGGGAGGTTGCAAATCACTCAAAAAACTGATTGGTTGTTTCAACCCAGTTGAAAATTGGATTATTTCCCCAGGTGGGTGTAAAAATAAAAAACACGTTTGACACCACCACCTAGAAAATCATGCCACCAAAATATGTCACGTCGTTGACTTCGGACGCTTCCAAAAACGCACTTTTTCATGGGTCAAATGTTGACCTCGAAGCTCTCCAAAATAAAACATCCCAAACTCCCACCACCTAAAAACCCCGCTGTTGTTGGGAATCCACGCGTAGGCATTGCCCAACCTTAAAACAAAGAAACGGCTTGGGGATCCCAAACTTATGGTACCCTTCAGGAAACCTTACATGACTCCCAGCGTGGGAAGTTTTTCGAACAATTCTCCGAAACAAACACACCGACATGGTGGTGGGGATATGTGATGTTAGTTCCCAGGAGGGGTATCTAAGATAAATAGGAACACAATGAGACAAAACGTGGCAAATATCATTAGGTATGGTCGGCCACCATATTCAATTTTCATCCCCAACAGTGATGTCTGAACGACCCTCAGGAAAGAACGGTTGACATTTATCCAGGCTTGGCATTTATATGCGCCCAGGTCTTGGGGTGGCATATTGGAAGACAAAATCCAATATAAACGCAGCAATGTCATGAAGATCAGTGGTGCCTGTTCAATGTAGATACACAGGTAAAAAGAACCTGGGCATATCTATACAAGTAAAAAATAGATACAGTCATAGTCACCCAAAAAAACAACAAAATGCATCATCATCTAGCCAACTATTCAGCTATTTATCTATGATATGTAAATTAATCGATGCAAAGTGCAACTTCAACAAAAAGTATAGCTCTCATCTAAAGGTCTCACGAAACGCTTCCAAAATATCAGTAGATACACCATTTTTTCGTTAGAACTGTATACGCTGTTTTTGAGATGAAAAATTCACACCATCTTTACGTTTTCCAAAAGTGCGATTTTTAGTTGGCACATATCCCTTTAAATTTCCACCCGCATCACCCCAGTTTGGAACGTTCCAGACAAATTACTGTAAAATTCCGAACCGGCCCTGAATTTTCAGAGCATTTTGGAGGGATTCCCTACTAATTCAAGTGATCGATCAGTAGCACGCCTTTTTGCGATCTTGAGCCAAAAACCAAGTAATGAAGCTTTGTTACTTCATGGCTTTCAAGGCGTTCGTTGCCTTTATGGCCTTCATGGCCTTCAGTGCTGGGCCAAAACGTTTCAAGTCCCCCCCCTTAACCGTGTGAAGCAACAAGTTTTCCAAAAGCACAGGCATGGAACCTCCCCGGCCAAGGTTCCGCGCCAGCGCAGGACAAGAGAAAGAAGCATTCGAACGGTTAAGGAGAGTTCTTTCAATGCAAATTGTACAGGAAAGCAAATTCCAAACAAATTCTCTTTAAAGTGCAATCACCATTTACCCTTTGGGTAGTGATCTTACCTTTCGGAGATGAAGTAAACCGCCACAAGCCAAAATTCTTTACTTTGTAAAGTATGACTTCTGGAGATTCTAGAGTCAAACGTTTACGTCGGTACGTAAAACACAGCAGTGATTGCCGTCCAGAGGATGCAGAGAGAGANTTCTCGCTCAGCATTCCAGTGCAATCCCAGTCCGAAACATTGAGGTCGGTTTCATTCAAGTATGGAGTGGGAGCTGTTTTGAGTTTTCTGTCACCACCTACAGCCTGAAGATACAATTCTACTGCAGATACGCAATAATCTTTCATGGATAAGAAAGCATCCTTGCCATTCACCACTTCTGAGATTGCATGGTCCCTTCCCAAATATCTTCCCGGAACCGTGACCCCATCGACGTTTACGTGCTTTTGCAGAACCTTCCAAAATTCACCTACTGCGGCTCCGTTTCCAGCGCAGATTAAATCGTCTACGTAAGCGGCAACCAACACTTTAGAAGTGCTATTGAACCACAGCGATGGGAAGTTTTCTACAGCATCGAATTTCATCTTTGAAGTAAGAATGTCATTTAGATGTTCAAACCAATAATCCCCAGCCTCCGGATGGCCGTAGAGGGCCCGTTGGAGACGGACGGTTGGGAACCTAAAGGTCTTCTCCCATCCGCTCAACCAACACAGCTTCGGTAGCACCACCCAGGTAGGGGTGTCACTGCGAAGGGTGGCTTGAAGATATGCCTTCTTAGCATCTGCTATCAAAACGGTGCTATTTGCCAGCATACCGTAGAATAAAACTAATGAGATTGTTTGCATTGAGGCTGGCTGGGAATGAAGATCCCGAAATTGAGCAGGTTGGCCAAAATTGGTCACGCGTGGCGTCTCCACGAAACACTAGCCTACCTTTGTGTTGAGATAAACTAGGTCCGAGCTCGTCATTTTTGATGGAACCTATAGCCATGATCTCGGCCACGTGGATTTTGGTCCGAGTCTCCCTAGCCCATCTCTTGAGATCGCTTAGTTCGCATACTGAGCTATCGTCCCAAACCTGCATTTCTCTGACCTCACTAGCTTCCTTTTGTATTGCTTCTACTGCTTTTGGATCATGCTCTATCTCCTTACGCGACAGCACTCTATGCACCAGGGCTTGAGCGTGCTGGAAGCATTTCCCATCCGTGAGCTGTTCTGAAATCCTTCCCCATTTTTCGGACAATGGGTGATCCCCTTCTTCAAGTGGAACCGTTGGCATGGCGGGGATCCCTTTCAAGAATTCAGCTGGGAACAATGATCCAAGGATTGAAATTGCCATTTCCCTGTTGTAGAAACCACTAAGATAAGCCAAATTACCCCCCTCCAACTTATCATGAACAAAGCCTTTGGGGTGACAACATCTACGACTGTCAAGTTCAACTGCCAGTCGTTTGTGCGTGGTAATTATCCTCCATGGTTTGAGAGGCTTCAATCCCTTGATTGTCAAATTGAACCCACAACCGCAGGGGTACGTTGCAAACATGTTGTGCTTCGTCAGCATGTCACTCAGCTCTTCAACCTCCACCCATCCAGTACAGAAACGAGGCCATTCGAACGTGGCTGACCCCCCCGACTCGATGGCCAAATCTGCCAAGCCGGAAAAGTTACTAACCAACTCCCTAGATTCCTCCCTTCTGTTCTGCAAGTCTTCATTGAACTCTTCATCTAAGATTTTCTCGTTTAGATGTTGCCAAGAGCACCATGGAGTGCAAGGTAAAGACCCCCAAAGATGGAACGCCTCCCCTA
>DF245098.1:0-20739 GCA_000507305.1 Breviolum minutum Mf 1.05b.01 | reverse complement strand
GAAAGAACTTCACCACCAACTCGGAAAGCACGGTGCCCTTGGGTGGATCGCCACCAGCACCAGTCAACAAGGAGTTGTAGAAATTCTGGATATCAGCATCACTGATGTCATACTCACCACCACCGCGAGCTGACAGCGCAACGGGGCTGTGTTGGCGTGACCCTGCAGCTGGCGCGCTCACAAAAGCCAAGCGCGTGAGGGTGAAGGCCCCAGCGCAAAGCAGGGCTGACACCAACAGACGATTGGAGGCACGTGGCATGGCTGGAATCAGGGTTGGAGAAACTGAGGTGCACGACTTGTACAGTCACTTGAACCCCCAAAAAAAAAAACAAAATGCAGCAGCAACTCCCAAACTTCAAGTTCTTGTTTCTACACAAATTTTCCCCCAAATAAAGACCGTAATGAGCATCATTTCAAAATTTCACCACGCATGTTGCTGGGATCCCAGGCGTTTCAAGTGGAGGGAGAACAGAAACTCCTGGGAAGGTGTGGACCTCGAGAGACGCGAGACAGGTATGTAATAAAGATAGAGGGGTAAAGGGCTTGCAGCTTGTCTTGGTTTTGGAATTCAAGAATCCAATCTTTTTTAATTGACTTTAAGATTTGGCTGGTTTTGTCATGGCTTGTCCACAGGGGAGATTCCCTTTCTTCCGGCCCAGAATCGGAAAGATCTCAGTGTCAAACTACATTTGGCCAGCACGGATGCAAATTCATCTGAGCTGCAGCCACAACGGCAGTACAAGACCAGTCGGATTAGCATTCATAGACCCTGACGAAGGAGGGTTGGGAAATCGCTCATCTTCATCATCATCATCATCATCATCATCATCATCATCATCATCATCATCACCATCATCATCATCATCATCATCATCATCATCATCCAATACTAGCTGTACATCACTTTGCAAGATTTACTAGTTTTAAAAAATCCTGACCATCCACAACAAATACAGGGCAACCAATAAGGCTCCTGTTGCACCAATCTTGAAACGCTCGAGACCTGGAACTCGTTTGACGGTCGTTGAAGTGGATGACACGGGACCCGTGTTTCAATTATCATTCAATTATCCAAACATTTTGAGTCGCAGTCCATTTAATTTCTGCTTGGATCCTGAAACCAACAAACCACTTGATATATACATATAAGTGAATGTGTTCTTGATGTTGCCCACAGTCCGCATTTGATGTTTATGGCAAGCTTGGCCATGTCTTCCAAGAGGAACTGCATTAGATTCAGTGACCTTCGCAGCTCATTTTCGTACGATTCGCTTTTGTCTTTTTGAGACATTTTTGTCTCCGGGATTTGGCACTTGAAATATCTTGAAATCATTTCCTCTCTGAATTGGCTATTTGCTAGCTTTAGAATTTAGAAGTTGAGATATTGTGCGCAGCAACCATTTTTTCCAAGTAGAAGTCAATCTCAAGCACTGGTAGGTTGCAGTTGGCAGTTTTTAGCCAAACTGCAGCACTTGATTAATGACCCCCCAAATCCTATGTACGTGCAGCGGATTCCTGCAGGCGTTTCATTCTCAAAACACGGCGTCTAACAAGTTCGGATCGAAGGCAGCAAGTGCCTGGAAAGCGAAGTTGAGTCACATTTGGATGCAATGAACGTAACCAGAATCACCCATTTTTAACGGAGATCATCTGAGGTTGCTAAAGAATTTGAACGAGCCTAATGTCAAAATCTCAATCCTTCATTGCGAATAACAGTAAAATATATCCTAGTGATCCCTCTCATGGAATTTTATCATTTCACATTTTGGAGTCATCATTGTCCATTAACTGAAATCATGTTCGTGTTTTCCAAGGAACGGCAGGTTTCTTGAAAAACCAACTCATAGATTATTCCATAAGTGGCTAGTTGCAGACGCTCAGTTGTCTCCCAAAAGTTGCACTCCAATCTCAGTAGTCACATTATACCAACTTGGAAAATCCTGAAATAACCAGTACAAAATTTCCTACTTTATACCTATCTAGTTGGTGGTTGAAAAACCCATTTGAAAAATATTAGTCAAATTGGAAATCTTCCCCAAATAGGGGTGAAAATAAAACATGTTTGAAACCACCACCTAGCTATCCTTTGTTTGGGGATGACTTGACGTCCCTCAAAACCTCGTCTGCTGCACTGACAGTTGGTAAGCAAACCTGGGGCTGACATTCAGCAACGTCTCCCATTCGTTGAGAATAACACTTCCCAAATTTGGATCTGCACTTGGAGTTCGCATAGTAGCATTATCGATGAAGGAATTATAGATTCGCTACCACCGCACCAAACATCCGGTTTTCCACAGCCATCTTCAACTCTGTTCGTCTCGGATGATGGGTGTATGAAAAAAATCCATGTAACACAGAGTCTGTGAAAAGGACTGGATTTTTTAGTTGGAGGTTGAACCAACCCATCTGAAAAATATTATATAGTCAAATTAGATCATTTCCCGGGTAGGGATGAAAATAAAAAATGTTTGAAACCACCAATCAGATTTTTATGAGATTAGATCTGTTTGCCAGGAATGTGTAGTTGATGTTTCATGCAGGTTGACTTGACTCAAACAATCTTACCTTCCTGTAGTGGTCGACCAACTTGAAACACCACCAAAATGAGACAGAAACAACAAACCAACCAAGTAGACAGCTGAAAAAAATCATAGGCATCTTGAGTAATTAAATATATTTGCTTTCCCTGAATTTTTGAGTACCCATTAATTTCATGAAACTGCTACGTGTCAAAAAAAATCTTTGTGGAGAACTCAATCAAACCCAAAAATATTGGACCCCCTGCCGTCAAGACATCCTCCTGCCAGCGATCCACAAAGAAATTGTTCCCCAGTCGAGCAGGGAAAATTAGTGCAAGAAGAGTAGTATCGTACGAATCTTCGCATATGTGTGAAGTTCTCTGTAAGAATCAAAAAAAATGCAGCATGGCCTGATTTAAGAATTTCCCGCAAAGGTGTGCAAAGGGAAATGTCGCGACTGCACTGCTCTAACACCCCTGCAATTGGCGCGAAAATAAAAAAACGCACTCGAGCCGCTGACAAGCTTTTAACATCCGAAAACAGAATCATCTTTAGAGAAAAAATATCGCAGAAACTGCGCTGTACAGGTCCACAACCTCAATTTCATCCACTTGGGATTGGTGGCACCTTACCTCATTTGCATCTGCTCATCGCTGCTTGATTNCACGACTTGTACAGTAACTTGAACCCCAAAGAAAATACACCCTTGCAATCCGTTTTGCAAATACACCAAACACACCAAATTCACAGAAAGTTGTCAACTCAAAGACTTTGCATGCCAAGCGAAGCTGCATCTGCATCCCACCTTTGGATCCCAATCAGCTTTGGCATCTGCAGCATTGAAGGGAAGTGGCCTCAGGTGAAGGAAATTCGACGTCCAATTTTGGGGCCTATCTTTTGAGGTGCAAACTGTTAGTTTGAAAAAGAAACAACAACGACTAACGACTGGAAACCTGAAAATCATCCGTTTGGAAAGAAACATCATCTTCTAAGCCTTTGTTTTTTGAGGGGTTCCATGTTGGATTCCAGAAAATTCTAAGCTTCAAGCCACCAAAGGGACAGGTTTCCATAGGCAGACTTCTGTGACCGCGGAAGCATGGGAAAGTTCAGCCTGCTCAACTCGCCACAACCAAAATAAAACACGATCTGTAAATATCTAATTATTATTAAGTATTCATATATTCATCATTGTGAAATGTCAGGTCATTTTGGGATGATTCTCTATTTATATAGCCTTATTTCACCACCTACATGATCAGCTTTACGGTGATGACATCAAGCAAAAGAATAATTAGCCCAAGGACATTGTGTTTGATCAAACTCGTTGCAGCTGTAAATTTCACATATCACATATGCATCTTCTTGTGACACCCCTTTTCTTCAAATGTCCCAACTTTCACCTAGGGAGTGAATTAGTGAATTCGTGTTTTTGCCAGATGATTTCGGAAGCCTCCACAACTACGGTATCTGACTAACTGTCTGTCATCCATCAATCCAGACATCCAATCGATGGCTTAGCTTAGCTCACATGTACTCATGTAGCTGCATATCTTGCTGTAGTTGTTTCTAAAAGGAACTCGTACCAAACAGAATGCATTGTGAAACGCTGGGTATTGAAAGAAGCTCCATATGCAGAGATTCAAATTCTGGAAAATAGGAGTTGCTGCACCTGCTACTGGGACTGTTTTTTTCGGGGTGTCTAGCAGCAGCTGATCTCGGGCCATGTCGACCGAACAAAAAAATGCGACGCCTCAAGCATTCGTCACTCACCTGGATTTGAGCGAAAAGTCTGTGGTTTCGCAAAGGATCTCTTATTGCACCAAAGGAACAATTGGATAGGGAGATAAGGCAAATGAGGCTGCTGCTGATGATGATGATGATGATGATGAAGAATGGTTGATGATGAATGATGGATGATGAATGAATGACGGATGATAAATACTGGCAGTCATCATAAATAGAATGATAGTAATTGGTCCTATAGTCATTATTATTGTCATGGCTGCTATCTGTATCATCCTTCTTGCATGACATCATCATTCTCTTATCATCATTATCACTATCATGAGCATGATCATTAAGGAGAATCAGGCTTCCCCCCCGACCCACCCAACACCTCCAGGGCAAACTGCTTCAAGGAGGCCATATGGGGATCCAGGTCGGGTAAGCGCACTTGCACACAGCAACTCCTCCACAACCCGGAAGAAGTGACGCCGCATATGCCGTTCAAACTCTCACTCCATGGAACCTGATTACAATCCCACGGAATGAAAAATCACAGGTTTCGTTGGATGATTCCAACTTGCAAGGAAAAATGATGGATTTGATTCAAAATGTTTCACGAAGCAACCACTTCATATGGTTGGCAATCTGGTTGCAAGTTCTCCATCAAATGAATTTGGCAAAGAATGCCCGTCCTGGTGGCAATCATCTCACGAGTGGCCTGTACCGCACATGTGCATTTGCCACCCAGCTTATCTGAATCATCATTTGTAGGCAAGACAGAAGGACAGAACAGCCAACTGAAAGGCCATTTGTGGCCGATCCACCTTACAATAGCAAAGTTCCAGGTGGAATATGAGGCAGATCCCAATGATACGAAATTTTCACCAAATCCTTTTTACATAATTGGCAGTTTGACTCACCTATCATCTCCTTGCAAAAATCATCTGACCACTGCGGGCCGCAACTTCCTGCGCCTGCTTGGCTCTAACCTCTGCATCTTCCTCTTCCTCTGCTCTATCTGCCTGGCGAATCACCATGGCTAACATCACCTGCACCTTGGCATGTTGAACCTTGCCATTCCATAGGACATTTCCGAGCCCACTCGGTCAAAGTCGCCTTGTTTTTCATGGTGCCGCGGATCTTCTCCTTTCAGCCAGAACCACTGAGGATTTTTTTTGTTGAAGTGTCTGAGAACAAAAACTGATTGAAACTAGAAACAACCAAGCTTTTCTTGGGTGGATGTTTCTTCGTGAAAGGTTGCCATGCCATTTCTGACATCATAGGTTTGAAGCTTCCAAGAGGAACGTTGCCATTTTTACCATTTGAATGGCACTTACCTTCGAGGCACTATACTTTGGAAGAAGTAGAATGATCCGAAGAGAGCACTTGGCAGGAAGAGCTTGTGGATTCCCGAGCCTCAGCATCCTTTGAACATCCAACCCAACTAGATCAACAAGTCTCATGGCAACAACACAGCTGTTCAGCATCTGAACTGGATCCTGGAAGGTGTTCACGCGATAGCAAGGCAAATCAAAGCCATACAAATGAGGCTCCTGCCAGTGCGCAGTTTGGACACCGCCCGACATCCAAATGGAGGCGTTGGGTGCCATTTCTAACAAATGGGTTGAAACACCTTCAGCGGTGGAAGTATAAAAAGTCAGATTTCTAGGAATCTATTCAAACGTGTAATTTTTAGTGTATGTTTCTGTATTCTTTGCTAATCTTCCATGTCAACATCGTCGGGGGTTATGAAAGGGAATATGTGAAAATCGCCTTTGCAAGCGAAATAAGTGACGACAGCTTGGCTTTCAGGTCTCAACAAAATGCTCCTTCAGAGCTTCCTCCACATCCTCGGGTGGAGAACCCCAGTCACGGTGAAAGGCATCCTGGCTTTGAGAGATGGCCATTGGAGGAGACTCAAACGACAAATAGCAAATTGGTGGATGGTGATTGGACCAGTATGGTTAGAACCAGGAAAAAAACACAGAAGTCTTGAGATGGAATGATGCCAGTGATGTTGCACTGGTTACAAGTAGAAGAGGAAATCTTCAGTGTCATTGCAAATCTGATGCTGTTCAGTTCGGGACTCTCATGTGATCTTGTTGGAGTCTCCAGAAATGGTATTGCCAACAAATCAACCACTGTTAAGTCTGAATAGGAGGATGTCACCGAGTTTCACCATCAAATTTTGGAATACCGTGTCATTGTTTACAGCTAGGACACTGCTATTAGATTGCGGCTGGTATCCTGTGCCGGTGGCAATACCTGCCTCCAATCGTGGGGCATCCGGCAAGGAGTAGAAGACCGTGAAGTCCGGTGGCACCGGACCATCTGGCTAGAAACGCATCATCTGCATCACTCGGATGTACGAAAAATGTAGAAAACATGAAGAAAGTCTATGTCTATGTAGAAGGTATATTAGGATGAAAGGTAGACAGGATATTACAGGATATTGGAACTATTTGTACGATGCTGTTGTACATAGAAAGTTACATTTCTTTGAAACTGCTTTAAAAAGATCGTGTACATCTATACAGAATTACTATACTAGCAATAGCAACTTATGTTGGCGTTCAATGCATTCAATCTATAGTTGCAAATCAAGGCACTCCCGTCGAAGAAGCTTGGAAGAAAGAAGGACTTGGGGTGAAAAAAACTCCATTGTTTGGGTTGGATCAGAAACAAAAAAAACACGTTGCAGACCATCTGGTCAAACTAGTGTATTTCACGAGCTGGTAAAGTTGTGAAAGAAACTCATTTTCTTTCCCAAATGCTGATGTCCCACCTTTATATTCATCTTTTGTGATTCTTACTCACTCACATCCCGTGTCTCACTCATCCTGATAAAACTCCACCTGAAGGCTTCCCGTTAAAGGCAGATTCACCAGCCGCCCGCCTCGACGGGAGTCATCTTGGAATCACGGGTGAAGATAGGATGAAAATTGCAATATGTGACGGGTACCTCTACTGGTCACAAAGAGAAATCATTGAACTCATCCTCCTCTTACCATCATGATAATCATCCTCCTCATCATCATAATCATCCTCATCATCATTGGCAGGTGCTAGTAAATCGCACTTTACTACAGAAATCCTCCTCACAATCCTTGTCATCCAAACGAACAAATCCTGTAATCATCTTTAATGCACGAATCTTTTCCATGCCTGCTGGCGCTAGTGCCAGGCAAAGGGGCTTTGGAGTCGTCTACCTCCTGTGAGAAATCGCCATGATCCAAACGGCTCAAATCTCAGTCACTCACACCAATACACGTCCCAAAAGTCGAAACAGATTGTCATAGAATGAAAAAATCAACGATTTTTTAGGCTGCCAGCATCTGCATCATGACTTCTCCTGGATTTGCGACTCCTTCTTTTTGCCTTCAGCGAGGGACCAAAGCTGCATCACTGCAAGGGGCTGCTCCAAGGATTGGTGGTGAAAGTCCATAAAAGTCCCAAAGTATGACGGGCCCCTGAAGTTACACAAGATCCTGATTTTACATAAATTTGAATCGAATTTATTGCTCGGAACTAAGAGCTGCAAAGTGTCTGATCAAGTAGTGTTTTCGCCCAAATCTTCAAGATCTAGTGACTCCTTAGGGCACTCCCTACTGATGATGTCTGCCTTTGGAACCCTTTGGATTCATGAGTTGTATTCAACAGCTCCCAACCAACAACCTCACAAATTATACTCATGGACTCATGGAAAAAATTTAGGTTGCTTCTCAATCGAATAGGTTACTGGATTGATCTGGATCTCATCTGATCTTAAACCACCCCCGCACCATTGCCACTTGCATGCCCTAAGCATCCACACGAATACGTTGCAACTGAACAGAGGTGCCCTGGTGCCCATGGTGAAGGTGAGAAACCTCATATCCTTACACCTCCCCAAGTAGATGACTGCCTCCCACCTTTGTGGGAGGGTTTTTTCAGCACCATTTCACCCCAGTTCTTACCGAATAAGTGGAGGATGTGTAGTATCTTCTGTAACTTTCCGGGTATTTTTCAACCAAACACAAGCAGTTTCGTTAATGTCATATGGTCATATGGTGAGGAAATCATAAAGAGAACATATGATGTAATATATGTGCATAATGTATCTATATATCACACCCACACATGTAGTTTTTTGATTCACAATTCACTCAACCACCACGTATAAAAGACAAAACACAGTACCTCCAAAATACTATCCCCAGGAATGAGCTCAATCTAAGTCTTGAACCTTCAATTAACATCACATTTGTTATCTTGCCATCATGTATACCGCGGTAATACAGCTGTTTATTGGGGCTGGAGATTTCCCCTTTGGACGATGCCTTGTACTTGATCTTTGGAAGTTTGAACCGCGGATCGATCCTGGGTCCGGATGCTCAAAAGGTTTCACAAATTGGGAGGTAGTCACTTAGTCAATTCAAGGGCCTCAAGGGTATTTGGAATAATTTTTGTTCATTGATGCTTGGCACGCGATTCCGATTCTCGAAACAAGTGTTCACTTGGAAATCTGCTGGGCATAGTAAATCACTAGCCTCAACCAACCAACCATTGACTTTTCCTACAAGATGGCATCAAAAAACAGAAACCGCTGATGAAGTTGAAAAGGGGAGATGAGGGATAGAACTCACTAGGGCACTTCACATCATCCTTCACAGAAACGATGTATATATAATTCAAGGCCGAGGTGAAGTGTATACTGTTCTTTTCCAACTAAACACCAACAGTACCAATGAAAGTCTGCAATGTTTCGGCAATATCTTTTTTCAGCACCTTTACTCAGGGAGATACCCGGTTTTTTTGTCCAAGTCACTCAATCTTGTATTTCTGAGCCACAGCGGCCATACACAATTGCACCACCTGGCCAACATGGAAACCAAACAACTCATTTGCCTTTTCTTGTTGCAATAACTATCCTCTCTGCACTATTTGCTGATCTAGGTGATGCTTTCGGATGTATGATGCATCATGGTCTGGAACATGTATATATCTATATAATCTTTATATACATATACAGTATACACATATATTTCTGTGCATAGTGTGTTGAAGTGTTGGTCAATCCTCAATGGTCAATCTAACATCAGTGGCGCTCCACAGACATAAAACAAAATAGCTAACCGGAGTTTTCCAATAGGTACCAAGGAAACGAACAAAAATCCTCAAAAGAATATATGAGCTGGTAAAATATCGTCATTTATCACTAAAAAAAACATCTTCGGGATGTCCTGATTGAACAAGAAGCTGGATGACCCTCTGCAAACCACAGCAAGCCTGTTCTCGGAAGGCAGGTTCTGTGGAGCATTGTTCCACGACCTGGCATTGAGTGGCGGGTATAAGTACCATGGAATATGTCAAGCCACATTAGACGTCAACATTAAATTAATGGAGGTGAAGTTTGATTCTCACCACCTGCAAATCCAAGATGGGCACCTGACTCGCATCTAAAATTGCTTGAATTGGGGCCAGTGTATCGGAGGACGTCGCCATAGTTCATCCAGATATTGTTGCGGTAGGAGGTGTTGGTTGGTGAAATCCGCCGCCTTCGATTGAACAATCATAGTAATAATGACAATAATGATGATTATAATAGCTATAGATCCAATCACTTTGAGCCACAAAATTGGGGACGTCTCAAAAAGGCGGGGGAACTTCTGAACACCCTAAACAAAATTGAGCCGTCACCCACCATCATCCTGCATCTCAGACAGACCTCCGGATTAGCCACCACATCATAGCTAACACACGGCTCACCCTTCTTGTCAAAGTCCTCACACAGAACACGTGGCAGTGCTAATGGCTTGGCACTTTGTCAACCCGCGCCTCCACAGGCGTGCCAATGGATAAGGGCACACGACAACCCTGTTCGCCCTCTAGCTCTGTGTAGCTCTTCATGTGCGGAGCCTGGCTAGACACATCCGTTGGGACCCAAGGTATCCAACAGCAGATTCTGAATCTATATATCACCTCTTGGATGAACACCCAATGAAGATGGTTTAGCAATCAAAGTACACACTTGCCATGTTCAGTTGGTGTAATTTTATGCTCGGATTCGATGGATCACTAGCCCTCACCACAAACTAACATGCCTTTCAACTTCCAACGCTTATCATCATACAAGAAAGTTTCAGCCTGCAACATGGACCATATAAAACTCCAGCCTCAATATGTGGGCTTGAGACAATATTGATGAAGATCTTTGTCCCTGATACAGAATCTTTGGCCTTCACGACCTCAGAGTGAAAAAAACTGTCCAAGTCGGAAGCAGATGTTCGGTATCTCATCAATTCTTGGAAAAGAAAAACGGGTAAAAGAAATGAGACAACAGAATAAAGCTGTCCAAGTAGGAATCGCCCGAGTTCTTACATTGGATTGAAATAAATAGAATGTAACACGCTAGAACTCAAAGACACTAATTAGCAGTCAAAAAAAATATCTATATTACATACAATGCTCATCAATGCATTACAAAGACCAAAAACAATACTCAGCTTCATTATATAGTCGTTGTTCCACGTCAACTAAAGATGGGCATCCCCACAAATCCCGGTTCTGGTCGTGTGGTAATGCCACCTTCATGATCCACCTGCACCCCCACTCGCCGGTTGTCAAAGTTTTCCTTAATAGCCACCTGTTCAAAGTAATTTTCTCCACCATTCCAATTTTTTCAGCTTCAAAAATATCATTGCTGACTCAAGCCACTATCATTGATGTGACATGTCTAAGTCCCAACAACCTCCATATCAAAAGCCGACCGTTTCCACCGTTTTTCCCAAACCTGATCCAAAGGAGCACTCATTTCAGGAGCGATGCCTGAAGCTGGAAGCTAACGGTATCTGTCCCCGTGATGTAGATAATTTTTTCAGCCTTACGGAATAGGATCCATGAACTGGCTGGTATATTTTACCAAGATTTGGTTGATTTTCATGTTAAATGTAGGTAAATATACCATACATGGATAGTATGGGTTATGTAAAACGATTTTGATATCCAAAATAAGACTGACAGATACACCGGAGCCTTCTTGCAGCATCTTCTCGTAGCTTTGCAAATACTCTTCCATGTTGGCTCCTGAGATGAAAACTGGAGCAAGGGACACAGAAATACCCACCTGAAGTTTAACATAGTCCCTGAAAAGTTACCTTCCCAAAAGGAAATTAGTCTTCCAACCATCATTTTTCAGGGACTATGTTAAACTTCCAGGGAGTATGATATTGATATGGCATCTCTTTCACTACACTTCAGGCTGAGTTTCAAATTTCTCCGTCAGACTTCAAATTGCAATGATATCCACTGAGTTGGTTGATAAAGTCTTGTCATGTTGCTTCTTTGTAAATTGCATGTCATGCGTGTGCATTCTTTATCCTGAGTTGAGGTTAATTTGATTGCACACCAAAAGATCATTTGCTCATAAGATCAAACGCTGTGCTTGGTTTCGAACTATATTAGACTTCACCAACCAACAGAAAAGGGATCAACCTCCATATCTATACCAACATCTAACCTTTCCACTTCACCTTGACATCAATTCTCATATTGTGTACATTTCTCTAAGAAAATTCACCCTCTCTACCGTGACCTCTACCCCTCATTCTTCTGTTAAAAAAATGACATGCTCCATTCTCAAATCAGAATCAGGGTCAGGTCATAGACCCGGAGAGTTCCCTTGGAAAAACTCCTTGGAAGAGTTTGGCCAACTGTTCAGGATCTCCCATAGCTCCATCAGGCAACTGCCCGCCCTGTGAGAAGAAGTGGAACTCTGGAGTTCCAGCGGACGAAAGGGGAAATCCTGGTTTGGGTGTTTGGGAGTGATGAGGATGAAGCGAAAAGAAAGGAGAATGAGGAGTGATTCTAAATCTGGAGACATAAAGGATGATGATGATGATGATGATGATGATGATGATGATGATGATGATGATGATGATGATGATGATGATGATGATGATGATGATGATGATGATGATGATGATGATGATGATGATGATGATGTGATGATGATGATGATGATGATGATGATGATGATGATGATGATGATGATGATGATGNGATGATGATGATGATGATGATGATGATGATGATGATGATGATGATGATGATGATGATGATGATGATGATGATGATGATGATGATGATGATGATGATGATGATGATGATGCTGATGATGATGATGATGATGATGATGATGATGATGATGATGATGATGATGAGCGCGACGACAAAGCTCAAGCATTCGGTGCACCGTTGTTCGCTGCGCTGGGTTGCATTGTAGCTGGTGAGAGACGTTCATGGAGGAGAACTGTAAATAACACCAACATGTTGGACAAGGTTGATGTAGCAAGGTCCAAGGTCGAGGGAAACACCCGCTTCAAGACAACTCAACAACAGTTGCAAAAATGTGGGTCTTAAACCATGATTCCCTTCGTGCTTACCAGAATAGATTTTTTGTGTGTTTAAAGAAAAACAACAAACAAAAAAAGAAAATAGGTCGGCTTTGTAGGTGGGGACTTTCACCAGCGGATTTTCTCGCCACCTGTGCCACTTTCTGACCAATGTTGTACAGCTCATCCATGGCTCTAAAGCGTGTAGAATGTGTGAAGCGCTGAAAATGTGAAAAGCGTAGCTTGGAGACACCCAGTAGTTCTCCTAGATGTGGAATGGTTCAAAGTATCTTGGCCAATTGGAAAACAAACCATTTTTGCACTTGGTTGCATATGTTGATGAACCAATGCTAGAGTTGGGCCCCGCAAAGAATGAAGAATCAAAGATTCACCACTTAAGCTTGTCTTGTGCTAGAACTGGAATTTGAGCAGCTGCACAGCGCCAGAAAAAATGGGGGATGAGCCCGGGATGAGCGAAAAGCATCTTCCCAGGCCTCATTTTGGCAACCGAAGAAATCATTCAATGCGATAACAGGTGAACCGCGTTCATGTCAAAAATACATCCCCAAACAGGTGCACCGGGCACCAAATGTTGAATGTCTCAACTGCGTGTCTTTTCAAAGCCCCTGGGTTGAAATCAACGGTTGCAACGTTTGCAACATCAACTGCCTTACAGGCTTCAAAATCTTCGAAAAAAATCGTTGAAACCATCAATTTAACACACGACAAGTTTGCCCTATTGATTTCCACCCGAGGTGAAAATTTCAAGGAAAAAAAAATCATGCAAAAAACCTCCGGCTTCAAATGTGACCTTTTTGCCGTCACGAGTCACCGGCGCTTTCGGATCATTGCCAAGGACCGGCCTGGCAGCTGGCAGTTTCACCGGGGTTTCAATCCCCCAAAACCTGGATCCTTTGATTCTTCAATCAATCTTCAAGAAGCAGCTACAGCACCCATGTGCTGTTTTTTAACGTGATGTTTCATATGTGGGTGTTTCCAAAAATGGGGGTACCCCCAAATCATCAATTCCAATAGGTTTTCTCTTATAAACCATCCATTTTGGGGTACCCTTATCTTTGGAAACACCCATATGTATGTGGGGATGGATCCGATGAGAGGCACCCTGAGTGATGCCTGTTGTGATGGTCGGCGAAGCACAACATTTTTGGGTTGTTGGAAACAACAATCAAAGCCTGATGCTCAAGCAACTCAAAGTGTGAGATGTTTTTTGCAACCTTCTCTTCTCTCGTTGGTCCTGGAAATCATCCAACTGAAACTTTCCTGTCTTCTCAACTACATAGATGGCACTTACTTTCTTTTCGGTGCTGGGAGTGTTTTTCACTCAACAAAAGACTTCCACCCACATCCAAGCTTGGTCATCGCAATTAGTTTGTGGATGTGTTAGTGCGGCGAAACCATTTGTTTTCGGTATGCGCCAAAAACGCCTAATGATATTCCAGTCTATAAATTCCAAGTTCATTGGCTCACCACAGTATCATCTACCACATGACACCAGCCAACTCCGAGATACCCCACTTTTCAATCCAGCAGGACGAAGGACCTGAGAGAAACAATGGGCCCATTGAGGCATAGCCAGGAAGACTGGACAAATTCCAGTGAAAACCCGTTGTGATGAGTGTAGAATTGAAAAAACTTCAACTTTGGGGGGATATTCCAATAATAACTGGGGACAGTTTAGGGTTCAAGTCACCTTCCAATTGATCCGCATGATTAAAAGACATCCCAAACGGTGAACCTCTGCTTGAATTGGAGCAGGAAGGACAAATAGAACGCTAGTCGCCGCTAGTCACAAGGAGGTCACCCACGGCACTTAAGTCACCTAGCCTAAGCTCCTGACGTTTCGGTCCACCCTCTCCATGATTCGTCGAATATCCCTGTCTTCAAGCAGATCGGAGGTCCTCCGTTTCGGGTGATGGCACAGCATGTTCCTAATTTTTTGACTGAGCTCATGGCACAACGAAGATAGCTGCAATGTTGCCTGCTTTTCCAGACTGCGCGGCCCCTCATCATCCCTCTCAGTGCTGGTGAAGAACGCAAGGATTCCGCAGCCAACTAGTATTCAACAGCAGCCGCAGCCACCACGACTGATGAAGATGACACATTTTCACTGGCTGGTTCTGACATCACATTTTCAGCGGCTGGTGAAGACGTCACATTTTCATCGTCTCGTGCTGAAGTCAAATTTTCACTGGCTGGTTCTGACGTCACATTTTCACTGGCTGGTGTTGATGTCACATTTTCAACAGCACCTCCTGACCTGACATGTTCAGCGGTTGGTGCTGACAGCACATCTTCATCGTCTGGTGCTGAAGCCACATTTTCAGTGCCTGGTTCTGACGTCACATTGTTGGCATCTCGTGAAGACGTCACATTTTCAATAGCTGGTGTTGACATCACATTTTCAGCAGCTGGTGAAGACGTCGCATTCTGAACAGCTGGTGTTGACGTCACATTTCCAATAGCTGGTGTTGACATCACATTTTCAGCAGCTGGTGAAGACGTCACATTTTTAACAGCTGGTGTTGACGTCACATTTTCAGCAGCTGGTGAAGATGTCACATTTTTGGCCTCTGGTGAAGACGTCACATTCTTGGCCTCTGGTAAAGACGTCATATTTTCAGCGACTGGTGAAGACGTCACATTTTTGGCCTCTGGTGAAGACGTCACATTTTCAGCGGCTGGTGAAGACGTCACATTCTTGGCAGCTGGTGAAGACGTCACATTTTCAGCAGCTGGTGAAGACGTCACATTTTTGGCATCTGGTGAAAACGTCGCATTTTTAGCATCTGATGAAGGCGTCGCATTTTTGGCATCTGGTGAAGACGTCACATTTTTGGCCTCTGGTGAAGACGTCATATTTTCAGCGGCTGGTGAAGATGTCACATTTTTGGCAGCTGGTGAAGACGTCACATTTTCAGCGGCTGGTGAAGACGCCGCATTTTTGGCCTTTGGTGAAGACGTCACATTTTCTTCATTTGGAGGAGGTGCAAAAGGGGAGAATTCCTCTGGTGGAGGTGAATCACTGAAGGGCTCAGCTGGTGGGAGCGAAAAATCTGAGTGCTTCTCAATCTCATGGTTTGCATCTTCATCTTTTTCGGATCGTACTTCTTCTCCTGAGGTGATCAATTGTTGTCAGAACTCATCAATCAATGCGTCTAAAGTAGACCCCATATGTGGAGGGAGGGAATCAATCCCCATTTGTGTACAATATAAATGCTATATAAATGCTATACATTATATTGGGGGGAAAGCTTGGTATCGAGGGATCACATTCATCTTGGGCAGGCCGAATCACTGAATCATTTCCACCAACCTCGGACGGTTTGATGTGATGCCCTGAAAAACTGGCTGGTTTTTAGTAGGGAACCATTTCAAGTGATTCATGGCACCAATTTTTTTGGCCACCAATCAATCTCTGTTTTCTCACCTTCCCAAAAGCTCCTGAGTATTTCACTGCGTATTTCATCTCCACATCTTTGCTCATGAACTGGAGTCGGACAAAAAGACATCAAAACATGGAAAAAACGTGGGGCTTTGTATGGGATTTGTGGTGTTTGTGTTGGGGCTTGCGTGGGTGGTGTGATGTTTTGCTTCCGTGTATCCCCAGCTTACCAGAGAGTTGAACTGATGGAGTTTCCGAGTAGATAAAACATCTCAGAAACCTGGTTCGGAACCAGAAACTTCAAATAATAAACGTACATAGTTACCCCCCAGAAAATTACGTGTCACCTCAAAACGCACCATACTCATCTTCCAACCACCAATTTTCACATGGGGTATGTTAGTTTTCAGGGGGGTAGAGTTAAGGATGGCAAAGTTTAACAGTAGGATGATTATCCAAATCACGTTGGCTAAGTGGATGTTTTTTTCGCTAGGCTCCGTTGTTAGCTCTGGGCTGTTCATGGCACTTACTGACCTAGATGTGAGGTGCACCTCACATATTTGTCGTAAGCTACTGACTTCCAGGACAGCCAAACTACTTGTTTTTCCCAACAGATTCTGCTTGATCCCATCTTGATCCCTACTCAATCACTTCACTTTCTGCCGCCTTCTCAGCTCCTTCATCCTCCACAGGCCTTGATCGAGGCCCAAACAGCAAAGAATGAAATGGCCGGCGGTTTTCATGGTGTCCATGATTCATGGGTTTTTGTTCCCTCCAACACTGATGGTTCAGTTGAAAATAGATTAAATAGATCCCTTCACATGAGTGAAGTGGCTGTTGTTTTGCATTTTCAGCATTTCCTGTAAAACCCTAGCGACCATGACTCTCTCGGAGCAAGCCATTGTGTTTCGGAGTATCCCAACCAGCTAACCATGAGATGTGAATCGAACCTGAAAAATCTATCCCGTATTTGTAGGACAGTAACAGTTACTGTCACCACTTTCCAAACCTTTCCAATACGCAAAAAATAAACACAAGAGTCAGGTATCTCACTCTCCTGATGAATGTTTCCATCCATTTACACAAAACTGCTCTGTGAGCAAGAAATCCTGTGGGTTCCGGGCAAAAGTTCTCGATCCAGTTCATCTTCCAAGGATTCATCATGGGTCGGGAAGTGGCCTTGTTTAATCCTCAGAAACCCAAGGCAGGGGGATTGGCAGATTGGAATCAAGATGGCGAACCCACCAGGTGGAGTTGAAAACTTCTACGTGATGAAAAGTAGGGGTCAAAACGGGTGGTCCCCAAAACTGTATATAAAAGCAGAAGGATTATTTAGAGAATACGACAAAGATCACAGTAAAACTACAGTACTGGAACTTCCAACTATGACCTTTCATCATGACAGGGGTGACCAAATAAGGGCCGATTGTTATATTCTACTACGACAAGCTGTCAAGAATAAAAAGGCACCTTTTCTCAACATCCAAAATGAGGACAAAAAGTGGTTCAAAAGTGTACTCTGTCTCATCTTCTCCAAATGTATGAAAGTCGCAGACTTCTGAGCGAATGAGACACAACAAAGTGTTCAAAGTGTGAGAGATGAGAAGACTTGTACTATTTGTACTACAGGCTAGAAACGGATCCAACCAAGAAATCTAGATCCACCAAGGTGCTGCAAATCTTCCCATAGACCTGGGCCACATTTCTGGTAGAAGCTGGTCATGTTTCCCGAACGCCGTCCTTCCTCAGGTAAAGAAACTGACGGCTTGGGAGAAGTCGAGCTCACACCGGGTGCAAAAGGTCAATCTCTTTTGGTAGCTCCGTGCATTGGTTGTCTTTGGGGGATTGGAATGAAGTCTTCAAGGCACTTCCAAAAAGAAGTAATTCTGTTCATTTCTTCTCTTGACTTGGCTATCAAAATGGGTTAACTCATCGAAAGAAACACTCCTGCAACTTTTTTCGTCAACCCAGGTGGTTCCCTCTAGCCTCCTCGAGGACACCATCTGGATCACACTGCAAAACCATGGCTGCATTGTAATTCTCTTCGATTTCAGGGATGCTTCCAGCGACAAACATGTACATATCCTGCCAAGAACTCAGGCCGTTTTGTTGGCAGGTCAAACAACTTGAGAAGTTTGAGGAAAAATGTGTTATCCTAATAATTGGGAAATCCTGGAAACCCTATTGCTTGTTGAATAAAATCCCTATATACAACTAAGTGGTCTAGCCATCTGCATCTTCTCTAAGTGAAGCAACCTATCTGGTACAAATCTGTTCGATTTTGAGATGCAGCTATGTTGAAGTTTCATTCGCACAAAAACTAGAACAAGTGATCCCGTGATCCTCCTTGCAAGTGGTTGAGAGAAAGCATCCCTTGTATCATGTTGAACATATGTCGTTCATGTTCATACCAAGTGAGTAGTGCTCAAACTTTGTGCGATCTCCTTGTAAGGGATATTTGCCCTTGTACTGGTTATTTGCTCTTACACATGCCAGACCTCAATTAGAATTAATATCCTTTGATAATTGCAATAATGCATGTATACATTCGTTTACATAAATCATGTCGTACAAATGTACCTTTTCCTGCATCTTGCCCTTCCCTTCGCAGCATTCTCTTGGCTGTCCTTGGACTTTCTGTAGAGGTTCCTGGTTTTTCAGAAACCAACGAATTGGTGGGAGCGAGGTATCGACCTAAACCAAGGATTTGTATCATGCAAGCAGGTCACCTGAATGCGTCCACCATCTCATTGTAGCTCTCTAAGGCTCGCTTTGTGTTGGGATCTTCGCGAAGTAACTGCGGGGCAGCTTTTGTCGAATCCTGAGATCAGCTGATCTACGATGTGAAGAAATCCGAACCAAAACCTCTGATGAAACTCAAAAAGTCATCCACCATCAGCGGAGTTGCTCTAGACGCCTCCTGTTTCAATCCCCTTGGCATTCCTATTAAAGATAGGAGGATCATCCCCCTGGCCTGGGCCTTCCGGTCTTCGATGGACTTAGTCAAGTCATTCATTTTGTTGTAGAAGCCTCAACAAATGCAGTCTTCGGCTCCACAACTGTTGGTTAATATCAATACTGTTGGTGGTTCGGAAATCAGAGGCTTAAACGTGTATGTAGATCTATAAATCTATATATATATATATATAGGTAGTTTTATCCCACTATCTACGAGGTTGCATGGTTTTATACATCCCAAGTAGTGATAGGTTGTCAGTCCAGAATTTCTTCCATCCACTGTGGGGATTCATCCCCGAGCCACCATGCCAACCTACGAAAATAATCAAGCTTCACCAACTTGAATTCCAGGGCATTTTGGAAAAGAATCCCATATGAAACTACCTGGATTCTCAAACTTCACCCAGGTAGATTGTAAATTCGCCCAACTTTCTACTCGAATTGGTTGCCAATTGCTGCAGGTTTAAAAGAAACCCTTGTGATCCCAAGGCCTGTGATCTTCAACCATCCTTCCACGGCCACTCTCGGGGCATTGGTGGCATTACGGTGACAAAATTAATGGTGGTTGTCTTGCCCTCAACATTCGCCCCGCCAACAACAGAAAAGTCGTCATCATCATCACCAGCAACACCAGAAACACTGTCTATCATCATCATCATCATCATCATCATCATCATCATCATCATCATCATCATCATCATCATCATCATCATCATCATCATCATCATCATCATCATCATCATCCATCACCAGCAGCCGCAGCCGTAGGAAAAAAAACAATTTCTTGCTGTTGAGCTACTTTGTAAGGCATCTCGTGTTCCAAGCACCAAGTCTTTCACCTCCGCCGACTTGTTAGCTTCACGCCTCAAATCAAAGTGTGTCTTCTTCGCCGCGTCAGCATCCATCTTGGCATCCAGAAACTCCTGACGAGGGACAAAAACGGAGAACCACCCGAAAAAGGGAGAGAAAAACAAGACATTTTGGGGGTTATGGAATGTGAATGACTCCTTGATAGTCCAGTTTTTAACCAGAATTGGTAACATGCATCATCCATGTTAACTCCTACCGCGGCTCGTAGCTTGCACTTTCCAGAAAAAAACCATAGGATCCTGAAATACCTATACCCACATCACAATGATTCTCTTTCGCCAACCTGCAAAAGGTGAAATCTCACAGAAACAGCTTTTGTCGATTCTCCATGCCATCTCGATGCATCCAAGATTGACTCCATGAGTGCACTAACAAGGTATACATAAAGAATCCCCAAATTGATTCCAAAATATGATTTCAGATGCACCCCTCCGAGCTGAAAGTGAATTTTTGGCAGCGATCCCCTACAAAAAAAAGGCGGCGATAACCAAGGTGACTCTCTGGGCAAATCCAAACATTGATGCAACATCCCCAAGTGTTTTTTCTGTGTCCCAGCAAAGGGCGCATGGGTAAAAATCGACCACAACATGCCAACACAACCGGTTCCTTTTCTGCTTCTTCTGCAGAGATCTTTTGTTTGCTCCAAAGATCCTGGACCGGACAGTTGGCACCTTGAACTCGACTTTGGAAAGGAGAACTTCACTATATGTATTATATATATATATATATATGTATATATCGTATTATATATGTATGTTACAAGTATATTATATGTTTATGTAAAATATATGTATATGTATATATGTATGTACAAATAAATATATATATATATGTATGTATATATTTATATGTAAAAATAAATATATATATATATGTATGTATATATTTATAT
>DF245097.1:0-20721 GCA_000507305.1 Breviolum minutum Mf 1.05b.01 | reverse complement strand
CTGCTCAGCATTCGCAGCTGAGAGCGGTATGCAGGCTGGGATCGGGGAAACCAAATATGGGTTAGAATGGCTACGGCTATATTAGGTGTTGTTTCTGAATGTTCGTGATGATTATGGATTTTTTTGGAAATGACAACATATCTCTGGATGTCTCTGGACAGGTGCGTAAGCTGCACTTTCACCCTGTGAGTCGGGCACTTGGCATTGGGATGCCATTTCCATGTGGACATTCTAATTTTTTTTTGCGACATCTTTGGTGTTGAGATGTGGGATAGGGCTAGACATGTCGACTCCGAACTTTAAATCTACTTTGCATATTTGGAAGCTGCGTTCGCAACGATTGGGTTTGCTCACTTGCAGTAGGACTCTGTTCTCATTGTTCCCTCCCCTTTTGTGATCTAAGGTATGTAATGCTATGGCGAGTTCTAGAAACATGTGCCACCCAGCCCCCAAGTTTGCTGAGAAAAGGGAAAAGCGGGAGTGCTTGCGCGATGGAGGTGGTCCATATTCAGGAATGACTGAATGACTGAATATGAAACATCATGAAGCATTTGGAGGCATATGTTGAGGTAACAAATAGAAGAGCATGTGAGAGATGTGCAAGATTGACCCTCTTAGGCTGTTTGGAGACTTGGAATTGTGCAGCTTTCTGTAGTTTGTGGGATTTGTATGTGAAGCTCTTGACGTGATTTCGATAGTTTGAGAAATCCTGTTGCCTTACAACGAAAGTACACCTTATGTTTGACAGGGTGAGTCAAGTTCCACCTTGCCTGTAGTATCCTTCTGTTTCTCTCTATGTTTTACAACTATTTGAAGAGACTTGGGAGTCATTTCTTGGACTGAGAACTTGTCCAAGTCAAGAAATGCCCCGGCCATTTCATGCCATTTCTTTATGACATGACAAAGATGAATCTTGTAGACACTGAAGCAAGTGGCTGCGTCATGCCCTTCTGTTTCCACTGCTTATGTGTGTTCAAAATCGCTAGCCCTTGGTGCCTTGGTGCATGCATCCTCCCTGGGCAGTCTCAGAGATATAACTGCCTTTGTGTTGGTTGATGACCGTAACCTCACAGATGTGTGCAACGTGGTTGATTCGCTTCGACACTGTCACCTTTAGGTTATGGATGCATTTTCGAAAAGTGAATGGCCAAACCAAAGCCATACCAACACACCCCTAGAAAGAGTAAGACAGTTGGCGTATGCATGTTATACATAATAAGTTGCATTCCGTTCAATCGTTTTGCTTCTGTTCTTGGATCGTGCTACGTAAATTCAGGCTCAAAAAGAGTTGTCAACATATATGAGAGTTGGGTTTGCAAGATTCAGTTGTCCTGTGTCGAAAAAAAATGGTTTTATTGGATGCGACTTGACCAATTCGAGTCGGCTTGGAGTAGAAGTATTTTGAATCACCACTAACCCTCATTAGCCGTACCAAGTTGAAGTATTCTGAAAGCCATGGCAGATGAAAGCGAGGTCCGGTACTTTGCTGTGGGGAGAGGGTATAGTTCGTCCCCTTGTGATCTGGTCACAAAGAGGCTGGCTACTCAGTGTCTGAAAGCATGGGGACAAGTTGGCTTCTGTGATATTTCTTGTTTGAGCGAGTCGGGAATTTTCCTATAGTTCCATGTGCTTGTGGACTCCATCCCAATACGGCTTAGAATGTGTTTTCCATGGGATGTATTTGCACGATGTATTTGCCAATATGCACTTGTACGGAATCCAGAGCTATGAAAATACATACATACATACATACATACATACATCCATACATACAAACATACATACATACATACATACATGTGCATACATGTGCATACATGTGCATACATGTGCATACATACATACATACATACATACATACATACATACATACATACATACAGACATACAGATACATGACAGTCACATCCAGAGTTTTTTACAGTGAAAACGTTCCAACGTATGCAAAGCAGGAAACTACCCGAACGTATGATAGAAGCACATAGTGTCAAAGTTTGATGATGTTGGATGTGTGATGGACATGTCATACTGAATCCTCTACCTCTACATCATGCATTCCACCTTTGTGCTTGAACCATCTCTTTCTTATTTCGGTGGTTTCCTGGCTCATGGCAAAATGCTGGAAGAACGAATTGCGGTCATGTGAGCAGCATTGCAACGCCTAGAGAAGACTTGGGAACAACGAATCTCAGTCGCTGCAACTGTAGATTTGTCTCTGCTTAGGCCGCGCAAACAATGACGATTGGCGCCGACGTGTTGGAGCTCCCAGTTTTGCAGGATATGATCAGGTGATAATCCCAACACACCAAAGCATCCCAAACAATGCGTGGTGGGAAATTGATATCACATAGGCAGAGTTTCATTTATTGACCTTTTGAACAACGGTGCTGCAACAACAACAACAACAACAACGACAACAACAACAACAACAACAACAGCAACAACAACAACACCAGCTGAGGTTTCAGTCCCTGATTTTTATTTTTTGAGAATCCATTTTTCAAGGACGTAATCACAAGCTAATGCAACAAACTTGTGCAGATTCTTGATTCAATGAGGGTTTTACAACACCGTCCACGACACCTTTAGTTCACAATCGAGTGCAAGTTTGCAATAGCATGAGAATTCACATGAATTTTGGAGGAAGAAGATGAACGTCAAGCACGAGCGCGGAAGGAGAGACAGGAAGCGGAGAGGCGTGAGGTAGCCAAGTTTCAGACTCAAACGCTTCTATTACTTTATGCATAATATGCACCATCATACAGGTGTCCAACACTTGCATCCTTCCATACCAAATGTGATGATAATTTTTCTTCCAGGACTTTGTGGGAAAAAGTTGACTTCACTAAGCTAAGTCCATGTAGTGCAAGATGCATTCAAGCCGATCGCGAAGCCAAGAAGCCAAGGCACAGGCAGAACGTGCGAGGCTCAGAACCAAAAATGGTTTGTTTTTTGCGGCCAGTTTAATTTACTTGTTTGATCTTGGTTGGTCGATGTTGGTCGGGCATTAGATTGGATACTTTGATTCTCCAAATATACTTGCTACAGTCTCAGCTATCCATGGCTAACGATGCTAGAGAATTGGAAGAATTCGCAATGCTTCATCTTTTGTGGATTCTCTTAGAGTCTTTTGGCCAGTCTGCGAAGATCTTTGGACACCTTTGCAGCAGCATGTGATGACAAACACTTTAGTACTGATGTAAGGAACCCCTTGAGAATGGTTATAATCCTATCCAAATGTTCAAGAATGCAGCTCCAATCTCACGAGCCAATGCTTGCGGAGGTCTACTATTGTCAAAATTCCAATCTCAGCAGATTTTGGCATCATGTTTGATACTTCAATGCTTTTTATCTTTTTTCATGGTTGTTGGTTGATTGTTTCATGAGAAATAAAACTCATGCATCAGCCAGGTTCTTTAATAGTTCATAGTGCTTCCCTTCACAGCTACGCCTCGGTTCAGGTCAACCCACCTACGAGCGATTTTGGCGACCCTTTGCTGAAGTCCTATGCCATATTGAGGCCAACTACTACCCCGAGTTGAAAAGTCGTAGGCAGGTTCTTGATGTTGAAGTGGAAATATGTGGTAGTCAAGTCAATGGCTTGGAATGGCTTAGATATATAAGTGATACATACACGCAGCCACCTTCTCGTTCCTTGTCTGTGCCGCACCCAGCATTTTACCATGGTTTCAGCATCAAGTTTATGGGGTTAGATACTTGATGGACTTTGAGATTGCAAATCATTTCTTGCTTTGTTTTTGTTTCCAAATCTTCTCACTTAGGGTGATGTTATATTATATGATGTTATCAGGTTTTTCTTGAGCATGAGAAGCATTCACTCTTATTCAAATCATATTGAAAGAGCTGTCCTCCCATGCACTTCTTCTGAATACTTCTCGTCTTGGGGCTACAGAGAAAAAACCGATAAAAAACGTGTGTTTTCATCACGGAAGCAAAACCACTATCACAGCAGCATTTTCTAAGGTAGGTTTCTGTGACTTTCTGTTGAAACAACCTGCATTCTGAGCTTGGCTCCGAAATGAGATTTTGCATGTTTGATGAAGGCCGCTGAAGATGATTTGCGCAAGGCACTATTCTGGCTGACAAGGGACCAAAAGCTTGCAGGTGTCAACATGCCCAATATGTCCAGTTTATTTTGCGATATAATCATATTTTCTTTATCTTTTTTTGTGTGAAGTTGTATGAGACACTGCTGGACCATCAAGGATGATGTGCGTGATTCCATTTTTGCAGGCCTAGTTTCCATATTGTTAAACATTCAATTTGTTGAGTATCGCACGGCCAGGAGCGTGAGGCCTTTATGAACTTCATACATCAGGAATGGGAGAGGTGCCTGGAGATTCGGTCACCCAATGGTCGGTCTCATGGTCCCATGGCCCAGGCTCTATCGAATCAATGAGCAGTTGCTGGAGAGCTTCGAGCTTCTTGGCCTGCCAGCTTTTTTGGAAAATCCCAAGTTTTTTGAAGTTCAATGATATATTCTATACAGTAATTGGTATCGTTAAACAAGACTGGGATTATCTTCCAAACAAAGAATTTGTTTTGCAATCAGGCTTACATTGTTGATATAAAGCTTGTAATTACAGTTTATTGAAGTATGAAATTATCAACATCAACATATTATTTTGCATAAGCATAATCTTGTTGGTTCAATCCGCTTGCAAATCACACGCCAGATTCGTAGGGTCACATTTTGTCACAAATTGTTTCTTGCTCCGTGCTGGGTCACTGTGGTGGACACTGCATACACTTGGTTTGTGATTCTGCATTTGGATTTCTACCTGCATTTGGACTTCTACCGAAATTACATTATCTAGATAATATATTATGATTTATAACCTATCAGCATACATTATGTATAATAGGATACAGCAAGTATGTAAATATATGAGAAATTGTGTTTCCATTGTACTCTGCACAGCATCTACCTTTGTTTTAGCACAGGCCATTAAGCTTTGCCACTGGTTTCTGCCTTTTTTGCATTTCATTCACAGCCCAGGTGTTTCAATCCTAATAGCACCCTTCAAATGAGGCGCATTCGGCTGAAAAGATCTTTTGACAAGTCTTTAGGGTTAATGCATACTAATCTGTTTAGACCCGTTTAGCCTGCATTTGGTCACTCAAATCACTCTATTATTTATTTACTAATATTTATACCGTATAGATAATGGTAGCAGCTCTTGATATTAGGTGTTTTATGAGTTGTTCTCATCTTCACAGTATGGTAGCACACTTGAGTACTCTGTAGTACTGATTCCTAGCAGCAGCAGAATCTGTATCTGTAGGAGTCTGTAAGAAAGAAACTTCTATTTGTTTGCTTCGTTTTTGAAATATACATTGACATGATTTGGTACATGTATAATTATAATCATGTACGTGTACAGTGTATATATATATTTATAACAATCACACTACTATACTATAAAATCAATCTTATAAACTAGGACCACTGCAACCGGACGTGGTGTGTTTTTGAAATCATATCATTGACATTGGTTCACTTTGAGTATGAGTTGTATGGGTGCTAGACTTGGTGCACACCAGAGGTTATTCACCTTCGGCCAGGCACTTGTTGTATGGCAAGGATGTGCAGGTGGTGGCTGGCGTAGCCGTTGGAGGATTGCGACTACCAAAAGTGAAAGTTGGAAAGATGGAAGAAACTTGGATACAAAGATAAACCTTCGATGCAAGCTATTCAGGACACTGGAGGTGGATATTTGGATGTAATGACGTTAGATCAGGTCAGATCAACTTGTCAAGAAGGAAGATGATGATGATGATGATGATGATGATGATGATGATGATGATGATGGTGGTGGATGGACAATGGAGGATGTTGTGGATGTTGCTCAAAATAACATCTCTATTGTCAGATTGACCTACTTTTTTTAAAGCGCGCATCGCAGTTCATAGCAATCGAATGATTGATTTGTCCTCAGTTTGGATGTTCCACTATTCAGCGCTCACTCATGGCCATTGCACTTCCATTGTTGTGTCATTTGAGGAAAGCACCAGCACCGCAGGTTCGCCCAGAAATGTTTGACTTGGCGGACTGATTTGAATATGTTCCATGCATTGCCGTATAGCACAAGGAGGTCGGCCCCCGAAAGGAAATTAGATACATCTTCCAACCCCTGTGAATCAGGTGCTGCGTTAGTTTCACAGAGTGTATTACTTAAGCATATTGACTTTTGATTCTTGCTTTTCTCATAATTCATCATAATTCACGGATTTGGCATCCTTCTTTTTGTTTCTGTCAGCTGAAGTCTGTCATTGTTCACCTTCAAGACGTGCCCGCTGCACGCAGAAATGCCGCCTTGTCACGGCTTGGCCAGGCCATTGAGAAGCTAGCAGGCAAAGATCCAGCAGTTGGTGCCTGAATCCTTCTGACATCTCCAACTTTCACGCACTTTCAAGCTGTATTTTCAT
This sequence comes from Breviolum minutum Mf 1.05b.01, assembly GCA_000507305.1. NCBI lineage: Eukaryota > Dinophyceae > Suessiales > Symbiodiniaceae > Breviolum > Breviolum minutum. Next base: position 14,271 of record DF245097.1, on the reverse strand, counting down.
CTTTGCAATGCGTAGTGAGAGATGTGCTCTCTTTTTCGACATTTCGTTCCAGCTTGTCGAAAACGCTTATTTATATCCACAAGGAGTGGCATCAAATAGGATCAAATTAGGAAAAAAATAGCCAAGATTCAAGATCTGTCCATTTACGCCCTAAATGTTACCCTAATCTTTCTCTTAACCAGCGACTTGTTTTTTTTTGGGAATCTTTGTGATTTTGATTCCATCCATCCTGGAAGTAAAATTTACCCCTCCGTGGGATTTTTCCATGCTCACCGAGGCTGGGAAGATCCTTGGCAGAAAGATTGAGAAGGGGATTCATGTCGATGTTTGTTCAGAACTTGCTTGCAATGTTTTGCATAAATAAGATTTCTTGTGACCCCTCTTGGTGAGTTGCTATCTGCTATCATATGGATGTTTTTCAAGAAGTGGATGTGTGTGGATTCATGGATTATTGGCAGATTCTCTAGACTTACAGACGATAGATATGAAAAAGTGACACTTCGAAACAATTTTTGCTAAAATCCGGAGGTCTGGCTGTGGCTTAGCCTTCAAACGTTTGGGGCAAGGTGCAGCACCTTTGGCAATGTGCATTGCAGCTATACATACTACATGATACTACTATCACGTTGGTTCTTGAGTTATTTCACATTATTTCATCTCATATATTTCTTGTTATTTTGCCCACCTTGTTTGCGTCAAACAACTTTTTTGGTGCTGTTTGGCATGTTAAAGCCACGACTAAGCCGCCTTAATACATTTGAATCTTAGCAATAGCAATATTGGACACCCGAGTACATGCAGTTAAACACCTGGCCTTCCTGCAGTAATGGGCTTGGAGTTCTTAAAACAAATGTGAACTGAGTCCTGTTATCACTCCAAAAGATGCAATAATTCAACTCAAATGCAACATCAACTTGCTGGCAATTGAGAGCTCAAGTGATCTCCACCATGTGATAAACCTTCTCGAACCTGAGCAAAATTAAGCGAATTTATAAATTTTACATGATTTTAGGAAAACATTTAGTACATATTACTTTAACCTACATAGACGAAACATTGCTATATCCTGATGTGCACAGAAACGACACCCTACAGGCTGTATGGGATTGCGCTCTCGTATCCGAGAGTCGCAGTTGGGAAAGGTGGGGTGTGCCTCCTGTGTGTGTAGAAAGCAATGCTCGGGGACAAGGACTTAACTCAATCCATTTCGATCCATTCTGCCAGATTTATTCATCCACTATAAACATAGATTGCCATACTATACTGCACCGGCTTATTTGTATATAATTACCTGAAATTGTGTGAAGAAGAAACCACGATCCACTAATTAAATTGACATGGTGTAAATACAAAGTGTTGAATTGAAGGTTTTTTGGGTTGCTTTCGTCAGGCCATCACGTTCTTGACCAAGTTTTCTGATGTGACGCACTCAGGGTGGAGCGGGATTAACTTGCCGATGGCGAGGGACGAGTACACACATCCTTGTACCATGGCAGACTTCCGACACTGCCAGCGGCGAATGAAGGGATCTATGTACAAAAGAACTTAGATGTTCCATGATGTTACCAGGGATTTGTGGAAGAACAAAGCCAAATCGAAGATCTCTACATCCATCTTCATACAGCAATTTTCACATACAACTGTATCTAGCGTACAGAAGGTGTCACTAAGTTTAATGCTACCTGCTGTCCATGGTGCAAAAACAAATTCTGGACTTGTCAAAATAGGTTTCACTGCAGCAGACTGAGTGGATCACAAGGGGTTCACTGATTTTTTGACGGTTCACTTTTTTTTGCGAGGTTACCATGAAAAAGATGAAACAAGTCTTAACCTGATCACACCATGAGAGCCTGAACCTACTCCTTCAGCAAGATAAGTTAGACCAGAAGGCTACCGACCTTGCTCCAAATTGCTGAGGAAACTCGACACGCGAACAGGAAGACTTTCATCGCGAAAGCCTAACCTGCATCAAGTGCCAGCAGTTAACAAGGACTACTATCAGGCGAGACGTTATTTGGTGAGATCTGGGGGTTGCTGGGTGATATCTCATAGAACACCTCAATCATGTGGACATACCTTATCTAAGAACTTATGTATAAGTATATAAGGGGTTGTCAAGATAGAATGAACATACACGAACATCATGGTAGTACAATCAAGCGTTTACAGTGTTTTTTATATCTCAACTGCTGTGGCATTTCTGCCATCCACAGTATCACCAACCATGAATTTGGATCATTGGGGATGAAAATGGTTCCGGAAACACACGGACAAATATGAAACATTGGAAAACGATATATACCCAAGAAAACGAAAACTTGCCAGTGCATCACAGGTCATGAGTGCAGAAACCAATGAGTTAGATTTATCAAGTTCAGCTTCCTGCAGCGACAATCCGCAACGACAACCTACCAGTCAAGAAAGGTGCCCCAGAAATGCAGAGAATCTCTGTTGCCAAAGAAGTGGAAGTAACGGCCTCGAAGTTTAATTTGTGCACATGTTTGGTTGAAAAACAATGTGCATTCGAGTACAAAATACTATAGTTATAATCTTCGTAGTCACATAATATCAGTGATCGGCACAATATCTTTTTGAATTGGATGGAACTTTCGATCCACTTTTGACATTTACGCAGATCCGTAGGAGCATTATTCCAGCGCCGGGCAAGAGCTTTATCATCGCAGACTATTGCGACTCGGATGTAGGTAACACTTTGTCATTTTAGCGCATTATTGCACATTCGTTGGAGAGTTCATTTGGAAAAATATCATTTGCATTGGTCCAAAATTAAAGAGAGTGAAAAGGAATGACACGGACTTGGGGAAGCATTCACGATTCAAGTTCATTGCTTGGATCCACCAAGGACAGTTGGACTTGCGCGTGTTGGCACACACATGTGGATGTCCAAATTTAGTGCTGCCAAAATTCAGCAGTTTGCATGGGAGGTACCGACTTGCACTCCCACACTGCCGTGCAGATGTGACCCAACAGGAATTGGGTTCAACCAAAAGACAGAGAACAGATTCACAAACTGAAAGATTTGTGGAAACTATGAATATTTGATGTAAGATCATCAGGTCTCCTGAGTTTTTAAGAGATGCTACTCAGACATGATCGTTTCGCTAAGCATATTCTTGGTCCGTCCAAGAACCAAAAAAAAATGAGCCCAATTGATTGATGCGCCATGTGGTTCATTGTCCTGTGAGCTTCTCAATATTATAATTGCACATTCAGTAGACTTGCCAGATAACTCTCATGCATAGAAAGTTTCATCTATGAATTCGCTAAAAGACATGAAGCCATTCTCACATCAGAGAAATCTAAGCTCAAGGCATGACCCTGATCAATCCTGAATCCTTGCTGCAAGAGGCCATTGATGCAGGGAAGATCTCCTTGGAGGCTCTAAGATGAGATGGTTGATCGGTTGATGATATTTTGTAACACTGGGACAATGTGTGCGGATATTATCGAAGGAAGTTTAGAAGTCTTACTAACTTCCGACAATATGCAGAGTTGAAAAGCAGAGTAGACATGTGAAGGCAGCAGAGCTGAGAAGCAGAGTAGAGATGTGAAGTCAGTAGCAACAAGATCAACACGCGTGTAGAGGCAGTAGAAAGAAGATCAACGCACACGAAGAGAACACGTGCGGGAAATGTTAGGAATGTCGCGAATCACTGTCGCGAATCACTGTTTTTTCAATGACTCGTGCTTCCTGATGTTCGAAAAGTAGGCTCGCTAAAGTGGCGGGTGCGGAGGTTGCTGTTGAGTTGAGAAACGAAAAATGGCACGGGACTGTGGCGAGAAGCACATTTTCAAGTCAAAATGTACAAAACACCGCACTCTCGGGCCACTTTTTGAAGCCGCGGATGTCAAAAAATTGCACTAAAAAACTAGCCAGCTAACTAACTAACTAACTTAACAACCTAATTGACTAACTAACTGACTAACTAACTAACCAGCCAACTAACCAGCCAACTAACTAGCTAACTAACTCATTAGTCAGCTACCTAACTAACTAACTCACTCACCCACTCACTCACTAACTAACTCATGAGCCAGCTAACTAACTAACTCATTAACTAACTAACTAACTAACTAACTAAATAATTAATTAATTAACTAGCTCATTAGCCAGCTAACTAACTAACTCATTGATTAACTAACTAGATCAATAGATAAATAAATGATTAATGAACTAGCTCATTAGACAGCTAACTAACTACCTAACTAGCTAACTAGCTAACTAACTAACTAACTAACTAACTCATTAGCCAGCTAACTACCTAACTAACCAGCTAACTAACAAACTAACTAAGTAACTTACTTACTTACTTACTAGCTCATTAGACAGCTAAGGAACTAACTAATTAACTAACTAACTAACTAACTCATTAGCCAGCTAACTACCTAACTAACCAGCTAACTAACAAACTAACTAACTAACTTACTTACTTACTAGCTCATTAGACAGCTAACTAGCTAACTAACTAACTACTGTAATTAGTCAGCAAACTAACTAACTAACTAACTAACTAAGTAAGTAAGTAACTAAGTAACTAAGTAACTAAGTAACTAAGTAACTAAGTAAGTAAGTAAGTAACTAACTAACTAACTAACTAACTAACTAACTAACTACTAGCCAGTTAGTCGGTTAATCAGTTAGACAGTTCGGCAGTTAATCAGTCACACCGTTGGACAGTTCGATCCGTCAGTGTTTTTGCTTTGTCATCCGTGATTCACAACAACCAATCTCTCCTATAGGTTTCCTATTCTTGAAACTTCCGCCACCGCCTCGTGCGGCACTACTGGTATTATATTATCGTGTAAATATATATTATATATATACTTTAATATGTTGAATATACAGGCATGTTGTACTCAGCATGATTTTCTAAATTACGTCCTGTTACAAAATATATTGTTGAATACTACATACTATTGCCATGCTACCAGCCATGGATTTGAGCAAGGATGACCTATCCTCCAAGGCACAACGTGATGAAACAGGGAATTGGTGATTTGTGTTTTGACCTTTTTAACATGTTGAGTCGCCTTTGCTTGTGGAGCATAATACATCCCGACCATGGAACATTCATGAACAGTAAGCGTGGTAGATATCCATGATGTTCATATGTATTTTCATCGAAGGAAGTTTAGATAGTTAACTTCCGACAATATGGAGAGTTGAAAAGCAGATGAAGTAAATCCAAGATTTGTGGCAAAGATGTTGCTTGGCCACGAGTCAATAGAAATGGAAAAACGGACCAAGTTGTGTGTGTGTGTGTCAATTAGTCAGATAGTCAATTAGTCAGTTAGTCAGTTAGTCAGTCAGTCAGTAAGTCAGTAAGTCAAGTAGTCTGTTCGGCAGTTCATCAATCAGTTAATGAATTAGACAGTTAGGTAGTCAGTCAGACAGTCAGACTCGTCAGTCAGTCAGTCAGTCAGTCAGTCAGTCAGTCAGTCAGTCAGTCAGTCAGTCAGTCAGTCAGTCAGTCAGTCAATGAGGCAGTTCGTCAGTTCATTAAATCAATCAATTAGTCAGTCAGTCAATCAGTCAGGTAGTCAGGATTGCTCAGTTAGTCAATTGGTCAGTTAGTCAGTCAGCTAGTTGGTCAGTTGGTTGTGTTAGTCAGTCAATCAGTTAGTCAAGTAGCTACTTACTCAGTCAGGAAGTCAATCAGTCAGTTACTTAATCAGTCAGTTAGTCAGTTAGTCAAGTACTCAGTGGTCAGTTAGTCAGTCAGCTAGTTAGTCAGTCAGTAAATCAATAAGTCAGTTCCTCATTTAGGCAATTAGTCAGTTAATCAGTTAGTCAATCAGTCATTTAATCAGTTAGCTAGTTAGTCAGTTGGTCAGTGTTTTGAGCTGACATCTGTGATTCACAACAACCAATCTCTCCTATACATTTCCTATTCTTGAAACTTCCACCACCGCCTTGTGCGGTACTACTGGGATACATTTGAACGGATCAATTTAGGGCACAGAACTGACAAAAACATCCTTTGATACTGTTGATGGAAGAAATCCTGCACCACCTGGGATGAAAGAAACCTTGTAACTAATGGGATATTATCCTTATCAACTGGTGATCGCCGGATTTCTGAACCATCAACAGTAGTTTGGGGATCAGCATTTGAACCATCCTGGTGGCCTGGTTGTTTTCTCCATTAACAACCATTTTCTTTTTTCTGTTGTTAGATCCTTGGGACCAGCCAACCAAGCCACCAAATGTTGAATCCCCCTACCACCAAGAATATGGCTGTTAGTTTTGGGGAGTGTAGATGAAACTTTTATGGCTGGTCAACCTATCCCCTCCTAACGTACCCAACCAGAAATAGCCGGCCTTATGATCAGGATTTATGAAAACCCATTGGTTTCTCTCAATAAGGCCGGCTATTCAACTGTTATTTCTGGGGGGGCACAGATGAAACTTGCAGCTGAATGTTGATTGAGGCCACCTTGGCCAGTTTGTTGTGGATCGCTATCCACTTGGTGGATACCAACACCTGCCGTGCGATGCATGACACCTGGCCCTGTGTTGAAATGAAAGGAGGGATTACCAATGTAGTGTTGATGGACAAAATATGGCTAAGCCCACTTGAAATGGGTTTACGAAACAGTGAAATTGATCATTTGATGGGAAAATTAGGTGTTTAGATACCAATTAATGTGAACTGTTGCGGGTTTTTGTTGCTTAAACGTTTAACGGTTAATTTTTTTTTGAATGCATTGGTTTAGGTGGTGGTTTTTAAAGAATTGCATTTAACGAGGAGAACTGATGCAATTTGACTATGTATATACTTTATTTTGCCAATGGGGTTGATCAACTACCAACTGGTACGCATTTGTTGACTTTATATTTCAAGTGGAAAAAGGATTTGAAAAGGAGATGTCACTGATGTCAAGGTTCATGTGTGGTAAGATGGAAGGAGGGGTCAAGGTATGTCGCGCAGAACATGTTTGTTGGAAGAAAGTTTTTCAATGGTGTGCAACTGCGTTGTGAGCCGCTCGTAAAACGCGGTACACTGGGGTTTTAAACCACTTACTCACCATGTACATATGGCACACAAGGGTTTAGATTGATGAATGAAAACAAGGGGTTTCATTTGCTGAGAAATTGTGAATTTAAAGCCCCAATGTTACATTTACCTCAAGGTTAGTTTGAAAATTATGGTGCATTTTTAGGATGTATTGCAGCTAGCCAACCTAAATATGGAATCTTCCAGAAGCTTTTGTTTAAGGAGCAAACATCATCAAAGCATATCAAAACTGCTAGGATGTCCAACGGATTGAGATTGATCAAGACAGGACAACAATGATTTGTTTTGTCGTTAGATTCTCCTGCATTTGTCTGTCTTCAAGATGGATTCCAAAATCAATCAATCTTCAAAAAAGCTCCCATGTTTAAGAATTCCATGTGTATAGTATATACTTTTGTATATGATATAAACTACAAAATTGCAAAACATGATAAACATACCACATTCCATTCACATTCCATTGATATAAAAGACATACTTTCTATTTGATGTCAGAAGTTGAACATGTTTCAACTGATGTATCCAGATGGTTTTCCGTTTTGAAGACTTCATTTTGCCCCCAAGGACCTCTCCACCATGCTGGTGATTTTCGCGGTGATCAAGGCAACCGGGACAAACCGTTCAACCCCAGGGATCCGTCCTCACTGAAACGAACAGCTCGGACCTGAAAACATGGGAAACCCCAAAAGGAAACACCCTGGAAGATTAACATGGAACATAATCATGGAGGTTTGGAAGATGATTTTCCTTTCTAAATGGGTGATTTTTAGGTTCCATGTTAATCTTCCAGGGTGAATTCGTTTCGAAGCCTGAATTTTCAGAACTTTTGCTGTTAGTTTCAGGGAGGGTACGTGGGTTTTTCATAATCTAGTCATTTTCGTGAAGGGAACCTTATTAACTTTCATGATTATCCTTTTTGAACCAGTGGTCAGGCACGGTCCAAGGTATATCTCCCTACATTTAGTTGGTTTTTATGGTAAATTGGTCGGTACATATACCAGTCCCATTGATCCTATCGCAGCAAAGTTACTGCCCCCGAAACTGACGGATGGGACCCCCAAAAAAATGACAGGTTTCTTACATGTTCACCCAGAAATTCGGGAAGATGAGCTATTTAACGAACATATTTTTTCAGATGGAAAGATCAACGGACCAACTAGAACGTCCGTTTGAGCGTTTCGTTGATTGTTTCGGTGATGATTATGATTGGTGAAGTCTTTTTTCAGGTTGGGGGTGGTGGTTGTTGTTGTTCTCGTTCTTGTTCTTGGTTCTTGTTGCTGCTGCTGTTCCGAAGATACATGATTCTCATTCAACCACTTTGGTTCGAGATCTCTTGACAAATGATATGTGATACTTCGACTTGTTTCTGACTTCTGGGGTCTTCTCTTAATTACAGTTGTCCCATGCTAAAAGTGCTTTTTGCGGTGACTGGTGAATCAATTGCTGTGTTTGAAGATGGTGAATTGGCAGATGCCTCAGTTAAGGGGTTAAAAGAGCGCTTGGGCCAAAAGATTGGCGTTCCACGTTTCCGACTACGGCTCCTTCAAGACAACTGCGTACTGGATGACGATCAAGAATTTACCCTTCAAGTGGTACAGCTTGTGGTGCTGGAGTTTCTGCCTCTTGACAGGGAGCGAGATGAGGGCATCATAGCGGCATGCGCGGCAAATGATGACAAGCTTCTTGAACGGCATTTGAAAGAGCCACGAAACCCCAATTTTGAAGATGCAAATCAAGTCACGCCCCTGTATAAGGCAGCCTGCAACGGAAGTCTCAAGTGCGTGTCTTTGCTTATAGAAGCAGGCGCCAGCAAAGACCAAGGCACCACAGACAATGGGGTCACACCTCTTTGCATAGCAGCTCATCAAGGGCATCTTGAAGTTGTCCGATTTCTGGTTGAGTCTGGTGCCAACAAAGACCAAGGAACGACAGATTATGGAACGCCTCTTTACATAGCAGCTCAGGANGCACCACAGATGGAGCAACGCCTCTGTATGCTGCAGCTTCCAGTGGTCACATTGAAGTGGTTCGATTTCTGGTTGCATCTGGTGCCAACCAAGATCAAGACACCACAGACAGATGATGAAGCAACGCCTCTGCATGCTGCAGGTGAGAATGGTCACCTTGAAGTTGTCCAATCTCTCCGTAACGCCTGTCAAAAAACCGAATGTTGGAGGTCTGCAAGACAATGGTGGAGACTTGTTTTTGTGCGCATATTGATTTGCTTGATGTCTTCTAGGGAACCTCGTGTCCCAGTCCATATCGTATAGCCACGCAAGCAGTAGTGAATGGACCTTTCCGTGTTCAATTTTAAGATGAACTTTGATGATGAAAGTTCGACTGTGACTTTTGGGGTGGTTCATCTTCAACTTAAAATGACATTTTGGAAATGCAGATTACACCCGGGACACCTGAAATTCGATATTCCGATTTGGGGTCGAGATATAGTGATTATTCTTACTATAGAATTTATTAAGTATTTATATGTGTGTTTTATATTTAGATATATGCACAATAAATCCATGTGTTCATCATATTTTGGCATTATGTTTAGTCATTCTATGTTTTAGTGGCCAGGGGCCAGGGGTACGCCACCGGCAGAACTTACCACTCTTTCCGTAAACTTCGAACTATAGTCCACGCTGTCCCCGCGTAGTCAAAGATCATGATAAGGTCGTTTTGATCGTAGTCACATATTCAGTTTAGAGGGATTTCCCCTGAATATCTTGAATAGTGAACATAATCAAACTCCCTCGCCAAATCGATGCAATCATATGCAAACCTCCAAAAGATGAATCTGTGCATGTTTAACAAAATCCTGTTGTGTCACATATTATTTCCTGTTGTGGCCGCTGTTGGGTTCGGCTTAGATCCAATCTCTAGGTGTTTTGTAATCGCTGATGGTGTTCCAAACGTCGTTTTGTGGGCGAGCTGAAACATTCTTGGGAGGATTTATGCAGAAAAAAACGGATGACCAGGTGACCTTCATTTGTCTTCATGCCCTCTTCCTTGCAACTTGGCTATAGGGAGAGGACTTGGATTCCCTGGAAATACAATAGCTGCATAGCTTTGGGTATTGACATTAAACTTTAGAGGCGAATATATAATGTAATACTATCTATATTCACACAGTATTCACACATATACCTGGAACCCATGATTGCCATGTATTTAAGATGTCATTTTTCAAGGTTCTTTGGAGAAATCTATCAGCAGATGCAGAAGTCGGTTGTGGACACATTGATTGTTGTATTTGTTGGGTGTGGCCCCCTCCCAGTTGGGGGTCAGTGTGGTGGAGCAAGGCCCAACACACAGGGGAAGCATTGTGTGAACACTATCTCAACTGGCTAGGTTAGATGTTGTTTATCAAATTTATCAATGTTTATCAACAATATCATGTACAGTATACATCATAAGCTATTGAAGGCTTCTCCATTCACCAAAATTATGTTTGGTCTCCGCGCGCATCGCCAAACGCTTGGGCCACGGCTGTTCCCTGCCAGATCTCATTGGCGCGGCCGGCGAGAGCACTGCGGCGGAAGATCTGCTCCTGACAGTCGGCGCCACGCTGGCGACAACTGCTAGGCGGGGTGGCTCCAGGCTCCAAGCAGTCTTTCCAAGGGCCTTTCCAGGGTCTTTTCACCATGTATCAAATCAATAGATCAAATCAGTTTCTGTTTTCTATCTTCAGCTTCTTGTTCATTTTGTCATTAAGATTTTTTTGTACAAACCTTGAGAAGACACTTCCAAAGGGAAAAAGGTATCTTGAAGGTAGCCGCAGTATTGTGGTAGGACAGTCTATGAACTCAATACAGATCAATATAGATTTAGATCAACTATATCCAAAAAAATGTCTTGTCTCTATTCATGATTCACCAATGGTTATTTGGGGCCATTGTAGAACGTCAATTCCAAAGGACTGGGGATTTGAAAGATGTGAAATGTCGCATTTTTATAGGAAAGGGAAACATATAGAGTTAATAAAATCAATAAAATCAATTCGAAAACATGAACAAATCCCTCGTTTTTTCGAGAGCCCGTGTTGGTGACACCCCCGTTCCTCGACAAGGCAGAATAACTACTGCAAAGCTACCGGCGCTTCCACCGCGAAGTGTTCTTTCAGATGCCATGATCCAAGAAATCAGGTACGATTCCGGCAGATGAAGATTTTGTTTTCGAATACGAGCTTTAATCAAATGATATGGAGAGAGAGAGAGAGAGAGAGCTATGTCATACTGCTTTTCAGGATTGAAAAACAATATGTTGAATGTCACAAAAGGCAGACTAGATGAGTCAAACTCGACATACTGACAGCTGGATCGCGTTTCATGTGTTTCACATGTGATGTTTTCGTGTTGGCTTGATTTTTCTCCAAACATTGGTCAAATTTCTAGATGTGCATCAACCACAAGCAGGAACAATTTGACTGCAGCGGAGTTCCGGAGGGTGGAAATCTCTCAATGCGTATTTGATACGTTGCTTACGTCGTGACTGAGCTCTGAAACAGATTTCGGGAGTGTTCTTTCGGTTGGAAACTAGACTTCTTGACGCTGCGACGGATCCTTTTGGTTTTTTTTTCTTCAACTTTTCCTGAGGATGTTCTTTGGACGGGGTCTTCTGTCTATCTATAATGCCGCTATGCATAGTCCTTGCACTGCCGCAGATGATTTTGATCATCAGTTGGCTGCTGGGCAAAAAATGTGGACCTGTTGACTCTCAGTTTCCGATTTTTCACTGGTTTGAATGGCTATTTATTGGCCCCGTATGAGAAGCGCAACATAGTTTGTTCAGGCGAACATATTCACTTGTCAAGTTCTTCCAACCGTTTTGAAAAATCCAAGGATCAAGATGCTACTTGCATGGTCGAAGTTTCTGGCATGATCACTACATTTGACTATGTTGCTGCATTGATTGCTTTGCTAGTCTCTGATTGTCCAGAGGGAGCAAGTATCAAGGCAGCTACCGGTAGCTGTTTTGCCTGACCTGATTTTACCCATTGGGTTTGTTGATGTTTGAAAAGTGTTTCAGTTGGTTTTTTCTGTGAACCTGATGCATCCGGAAACAGAGAATATGAGATGCGTTTTCAATGCAAGTTGAAGAGTTTTTTTCGAAATTTTTGATTTGCTGTTTTTTTGCAGGCGCTGTGTGCATCAGATGCCATCATCCTCGTTGGCGCTATTTCCGCTTTGTTCCAGACGGGTACTTCCTTCTTGTTAGTCTGTGGGCAGAAACCATATGAGCACATCGATCACATCATTGGAGACATCCAGGCAGACCTTGTTCCATAGGTACCACATGGTACCACGCGGTAGCACATGGTACCATGGTGCGACGTATCGTAAAGGGACTAGATCAAGACTGCAAAGCAGCGTTTCCAAATCTCTTTCACTCCGTTGGTACGGGGTAAGTCAACAAGCTCCCTAAGTCCTTTGGAGACAGAAGTTAGTCGATCTTAAAGTCGTACTTACTTCTGGGATATGCCAAAACATCGTCAACCACCTCATCGATTCCTTGAGGTGGTATCACCTTGACCAACGTTGCTACAGTGGATGCCTTCCAAGGTTTGGGGTCTCAAAACAAGGTGATTTCACGAAGTTTCACGGGTAAAATCCTTCATGTTGGATGTTGAGTGTCCATGTTGTTTTTGCTGAGTGTGGAGTTGTTTAATGATGATTAAAGAAATAATATACAGTAGTGATATGCCTTGGGGGTAGGTTGCCTGACACGATTTTCCCCCAAAATATTTCATCATTACATAGGGCATGTTTTCCCCAAAATCATATTAACATTTTTCTTAACATATCATGTCAGGCAACATACCCCCAAGGCATCTCATAGAATTTAGGTTAGTAAAAAACATTGTATCCATTAATTAGAAAAAATAAATGGATGCAAAGTATTTGTTCTATCAATTTCTTTTTCTGAAATTTTCCTTGTATATTATTTTCTCAATTTCATATCCAACTTTGAAGCGGTAAGAAGAAACTTCAATGTCATACTCATTCCAAAAATCAATTTCATCTATGTTCTTGTCTAAAAAAAAGTTGTCTTATATCTTCATCAAGATTTTCTATGTTTTCTATTTTGATGCATTTATCTATCTCATATATACTTTGAAGATGTTCTGGAACATTGTCTCTATCAGCATAAATTCTTAAAATACCAACTGATATTTTTTTGATATATTGATACTCGTCATTTTCTTTTAATTGTTGAATTTCTTTCAATATAATACTTTTAATTTGTTGCTTTTGTCTGTTGATATATTCAAATAGTGGATATATGTGTGAAAATTTGCTTCTAACCATGTCATAATGTATCAGTTTTTTTCTAGTATGTATTTCTTTAATTTCAGGACGTCCTACAATCCGTTGCATTACATCTTCGTATTCAAATTCTTTTACTTCAGTGAAGTGTGGTTTGAATTTTCTTTGTATCTTTTTCAGTGCCTCATTATGTTTCAATCTTAAATATTCAGGTTCGCCCATCATAAAAGACGCTATATTACTAACAACATCACTAGGTAAATTTGTCAGGTCAATTTTTTTAACCTTCATCATCTTAATATATATAGTTCATATGTCTTTAAATACTTTTTAGACTAAATATTAAATGGATTTAAAAAACATTGATACATTAATTAGTTAAAAGAAATGTATCAAGGTATTATGAATAGGTCTCCGTATCTTCATCATAATCTATCTTATAATAATTGAGTGTTTGAATTTTTGGTTGCCGTATCTCTTTATTATTCAGTTTTGTTAGATACACCGCTCGTTTATTTTTGTATGTAGTCTCATCCATAGGTTTGTATTCTGTTTTATTTTCACTTGCCTTACTCATCTTCTCCAACAACTCCAATACCAGTTTGATATTTTTATTACATCTATTCAACTTATTAGTAAGTTCGTCTAACTTCTCTAAATTACTGTCGCTCACATTCTCATTGTCCAAACTCATGATATATATAGTAAAACTAGATATTTTTTAAAAGTTTTACAAAGTTTGTTAATCCATATCTTCCATACATGAAGACAACTTATTCCTTGGAGTTCCCATTACATCACTTATCATCTCATACTTTTTCTTTTCTTCATCGCTCTCTGGTGTGATATTTCTGTTCCAACTAAACGATATTGAATGGTCTTGGCAGTCTAACACTATATCGCCGTCGTTTTCTCTACTGACATTCATTGTCTTATTGGTTCTAGTCATCTTGAAACTGCAAGGG
>DF245096.1:0-20722 GCA_000507305.1 Breviolum minutum Mf 1.05b.01 | reverse complement strand
CGTATGTTGTTGTTGTTGTTGTTGTTAAGCACCAGCACCAACACCACCACCAGCAACAACAACAACAAACAAACAAAGAAACAAAGAAACAAACAAACAAACAAACAAACGAACGAACGAACGAACGAAGGAAGGAAGGAAGGAAGGAAGGAAGGAACGAACGAACGAACAAACAAACAAACAAAAACAAACAAAAACAAACAAAACAAACAAAAACAAACAAAAACAAACAAAAAAAAACAAAAACAAACAAAACAACAGACAAAACAACAAACCAACCAACGAACGAACGAACAACAAACAACAAACAACAAACAACAAAAAATCAACAACAAACAAAAAAAAACAACAACAAACAGCAAAAAATCAACAACAAACAGCCACAACTTTTGCATCTCCGGCCCTGCCGGGAGGAGAGTCAGCGTTTCAGTGAAACTCTACACATGATTCTGCCAAGGTTTGCCAAGAATTGCTTGGCTTCAACGAGGAATTACTCAGTGATTGGTCAGAAAAATCACCACAGGAGTTGTAACAAGTAATCACGGCACAATATAGGACCAGATCTTTGACAAGTCGTTTCAGTTCTGAATCAGCCCAAAGAAGAAACAAAAAAACAACTCACCAAAACCTCAAAAACCCAAAGTTTAACGAAGCGAAGGAGCGAGTTCGTAAGTTCATAGATCTGGCCATTCTGGCCATTATTTACCTTGAACCTGTCGTGAGTCATCGTGGAATTTTTTGCGGTGACACGGTGATGATAAGAGATTGGAGACAAAGCAACCGGCCCTACCCCCCCCAAAAAAAAAAGAACTACTGTATAAGTTATATTTTTCCAACTGGGCTGATGGTCAGTATGTTGGAAAGAATTTGTTGGGGCGGCTGCTTAAGGAATTATATAGGTCATCCATTTACCCCAAAAAACCGAAGCCAGGGACCAACAAAACACCAAAAATATCATCCCGTTGTACTGGTTTTTCCATAGAGATTCACCACAGTAATTCCTATGATCCCCAATTTTTACATGGTATAATCACCTAAAGAATCCCAAACAACAAGGGTTCAGGTTTTTGTTGATCCATCTCCAATGAAAAGCCGGCTTGGTTGGTTGTTTGGTTGTTGTTGGTGTGTGTGTGTGTGTGTGTGTGTGTGTGTGTGTGTGTGTGNCCTATGATCCCCAATTTTTACATGGTATAATCACCTAAAGAATCCCAAACAACAAGGGTTCAGGTTTTTGTTGATCCATCTCCAATGAAAAGCCGGCTTGGTTGGTTGTTTGGTTGGTTGGTTGGTTGGTTGGTTGGTTGGTTGGTTGGTTGGTTGGTTGGTTGGTTGGTTGGTTGGTTGGCTGGCTGCTGGGGTGGCTTTCTTGGACGGTTGAGTGTTGTACAGAGATGTTTGAGAAAAGTGTTGTACGGAGTGTTGTACAGAATTGTGTTGGAGAACACTATCTTATCAATTAAAAAAAAGGGAGCATAGGTTCTCCAAAAACACTAAGGATCCAAATTGTTATGGGGGTGCAAATACTTGCCAAAACCAAAAGAAACAGCAGCAAAATCTCTTCTGGTTGGGATGTTCTTTCAAAGCAAAAGAAGGGTTGGATCTAATTTACAAATGGAAGTTGAGTCCAGTGCTAAATACCCCGTTTGTAGTGGAAGCAACTCTCAAAAGGGGTTGCGTCTTCCTCCATTTCACCGATTTTTAGATTTTCACATGGAGTGAGGGCGCAAAAAAGGTGCTGAAATGCCGGACCTCACCCATCGGCTAGAACTTCATACTAAATAAAACAGTTTCTTCCTCTAAATCCCCACAGGTCGAAAACTTAACATGTGGTGGGGTCTAAATTCCCATTATTTCCATATAGTAGGGGATAAACTCATCAACCCAATAATAGGGGTTTATATACCCATTATAAGGATTCCCTATGAAAGGTAGGATGACCATCCCCCAATGCTTCTCAAAAGGAATCTTCTGAATCCCCTGAAAATCTCAGATTTCCATTCTTGAACTTCAGGGGTGTGTCTTGTTTGTTCCCTGCACCTCTTTTTTAACCAAAAGGTATACCCCTTTTAAAAGTTCCAAGCATCTTTCCAAAAACGTTGGGAAAACACCCAAATGCCGCCATCCCACAAGCCAACCCACCCACCCCGCTCATCCCATCAATCCCATCAATCCCATCATCCCATGCCCCGCACCAAAAGCTTCCATTCACATCGAAGTTGGCAGCGTAAGTTCCGGGAACTCGACCAAAAAAGCACAATTCTCCTTCCACCGGAGTGATAGGTAAGCCCAACTCCACTTCCGTCACGTTCAGAGGACAATCGATACGAACCAAGTTATTGCCAGTACTTCCACCAAGCCTAAGGCGAGCCACGGGTGACAAGTTGGTTGCGTTCCAAAACGCATTGCTGCGGTGGAAAACCCTCCCATTAAAGGCGAGCCTAAAATACCAAAAGGCATTCTCCCAAACCGAGAAGATCCCAAGCCGACACCGATTTCATCCCTCCCTTCCGGTCAAAGACGGCCACGCCGAGCCACCTTTCTCGGCAGAAAATCTCATTTGTTTCCGGACTGATGCCACAGGCGTTGAAGCAATGCGTTGGTACATAGCACAAAAGCTGATATGTGCCCGTGCTCAAGTCCAATCGAAACAATTCCCTTAGAAAGGCACGCGTTTTGTGGTTTTTTTGGCGTTTTTTGTTTCAGAGATAACAACAAAAACATCAATTAACGCAAGCAAAGTTGACCTGTTTTTGCCTTCGGGGATCGTATACATATAAAATATTATAAAATTATATAGTGAGGGTGGAACCATTGATGGTTCGGAAATCCGGCTAACCAGTTGAGGTTGGTAGTGGTTCCCATTATTTACACGGTTTTATACATCCCAGGTGGTTGTTTGGGATTTTTTCCATCAACAGAAGGAGTGGTTAATATGTAAATACTAAATACTGGCAGTGCAGTATATAAGTGATTTCACCAGCATTCATGGTGTAAATCACTATGGTTTTGGGTGCTCAAAAAATCTGAGTTCTAGCCCGCCTCATAGTGAAAACCACCCATTCGATTCATCCCTGGTGAAGAAACATGGCAAGGAAAGGAAACAACAAGAGATTCGTTACTTCACCACGTAGCTACTTGGAAGATCATCCCATTTAGTAAGTGGCTGATAACCATGATGATCGCAAGTCCTGAAAGTAGGGTTGGTCTAGTTATAAATGGCTTGGAACCCCCTTATAACTAGTTGCTTGCTAAGTGGGGTGATCCTCTAAGTATGGGTTGAAGATGACCAAGAAAGAAAGAATTAATATGGCAATACAGCTGTGGGACCTGCGAAACAAACTGGAAAAGCAGTGGATAATGTGCTGTTCGTTCCCTTTATAAAGATTTCACCCACCTGGTGATTCAAGCCGTGACCTTTTTGTGATGGTGAAAACGTGACCCTTTCAAGGGGTTGTTGGTGACCTCCAACTAGGGATGAAAAGGGCACGAATTGAATCACCTGGAATAGGTAATTTGCCCCTTGGAAAAACCAGGGTTTTGGCAATCGTGGAAGGACCGATACGGTATCATCCACATATGTCGAAAAATGTGAAGAGAGACCACGATTTCGGCCTTTTTTATCGAAAAAAAATGTTTTGCTACACGCCTAAACATTGAGATGGAACATAATCATGGAGGTTTGCTTCAGATGATTTTCCTTTTCAATTGGATGATTTTTATGTTCCATGTTAATCTTCCAGGGCGTACCCCGCCCTGGAATCCTCAAAAAATCTGAGTCTTTGTTGAACAAAAAAGTCGCCTCCACAAAGGTAAAAAAAGATCGAGAATTGCCAGGCAAAAAAAAGGGTGAATCACGACTCCATCTAGGCTACTACTGTTCATGGCAATCAGAAATCCGGCGATAAAACCACCTGGGATGTTTTTGAAACATTGGAAAATAATGGGATAATTCCTACCAACCTCAACTGTTTTTCACGCCGGAGTTCTGGTTGCCATCAACAGTATGAAAATGCTGCATATAACTACCCCTAGGTGCGGAGTTTTTTTTGCCACCCGAAAAAAACATGAGCGAAAAAAAGATGTTTTGTATTTTGAATATTTCTAGAAGTGTTAAAATAGAAAGTTTGAAGAAAAAAACATCGAATCTCGAACTTTGTGCGTCCGTGAATACACGAATTGCATTCGAAAAACGGAAGTTGAGAAATTTCCACAAAATGTGAGGTTCCCACATATTTGGCTGAAATTTTAAATCAGAACTCACCAACCTGGATTTCTTGACTTCCTGAACTACCTTTCGAAAACTTCGAGTGGCATTGTGATGAGCCCTTCACCCAAAAGAATCAACTATCACAAAATCCAATTTTCACAACTGGGAATTTAAGCCTAGCTAGCCTACTCATCGGGCCGGTATCTTTTTTAAGTCCCTCTTTTTTTACCCAAAAATATTGTGTTGTGGCATATCCGACAGGACTGATCCTTTTAATAACCAAGCATCCCACCACCGGCTGAGCAATTGCCTGGGTTGTTGTTGATCATTTGCAATGGATAGCTAGCAACCTCATCATTGTCGCAGGGCCACTTGACCTCAACTTTTAAAAAAGGGAGGAAACAAATCAAGGCACTTCAGAAAAGTCACCTAAAAAAAAGAAAAACCTCCCCAAAAAAATACTGGTGTAGATCTCCGAAACTGTGTGGATCCCCATCGGCCTTTTTGCACTCAAAAACCTTGAGGATTTTTGTTTTTCTTCTTCATTTGCCACTTTCAAGATGAGATTTTTTCACGAAAACAACCGGTTGCCGGGCGAAATTCGTCCTTTCATTCCATCCTGAAACCCCAAAAAAAATGTGTGTGTGTGTGTGTGTTTTAGCTTGAAGGTATTTCGTTAGAAGGTTCTTTGGTTAGAAGCTTAGGCTCCTGTTTTTTCATGACAACATTTTTTGATGACAATTTTCTGGACCTCCTTTTTTTTCTTAAGGGGCCCAGGAAAAGAACCGCCCAACTCCCGGCAAATTTTCATTAAAAAAATCAACAGTCCGAAAAAAAAAAAAAAAACACAAAAAAAAAAACCTTCCAGAATTGGAGAGGAAAAGAAAATTGGCAAAAAAACATGTGTTTCCATGTGTTTTTTTGCTTTCTATTTTTTTGGGGAGAAAAACCACAAAAAAAACAATCTCTACCATCATCCCCCAGCCATCATCAAGGGCGCTGGAGGGCCACATTCTTCCTTTGCCGCTAGTGATAAGGCTTTTGAAGCAGTGAGCCTGGTGCGAGTAACTGTCATAGATTTACACCCCTGAAATTTACACCAGGAACCTGAAAAGAAGTCGTCCCTGGAAATGGTAGTACTGCTAATGGTTCAGAACTCCGGCGTGAAAAACAGTTGAACCCCTTATTTACATCAAAAACATCCCAGGTGGTTTTCCCGCCGGATTTCTGAACCATCCAAGAGCACTGCAAAAGGTGTTATAGGTTGGCGGTTCTGAGTCACAAAGGTGTTTGAGGTCTCCTCTCTCTCTCTCTGTCTGTTTCTTGCCCTTTCTCTACCTATCTATCGATCTATGTATCTATCTATCTATCTATCTATCTATCTATCTATCTATCTATCTATCTGTTTATCTATCTGTTTATCTATCTATCTAACTAATCTGATCTAATCTGATCTTATCCTATCCTATCCTATCTTATCCTAACCTATCTACCTATCTACCTATCTACCTATCTACCTATCTACCTATCTACCTATTTACCTATCTACCTTTCTATCTACCTACCTACCTACCTATCTGTCTGTCTGTCTATCTGTCTGTCTGCCTGTCTGTCTGTCCATTAATCTTTCTATCTCTGTCTATCTATTTTTCTATCTATCTAATCTCGTCTCATCTCATCTCATCTCATCTGATCTGATCTGATCTAATCTAATCTAATCTAATCCAATCGAATCTAATCTAATCTATCTATCTTTCCTTGCTATCTAGTTATCCAGCTATCTATCTACCGATCTAAATCTATTTATCTATCTACCTATCTATCTAGCTTTAGCGATCCTACGTTTCCACCCTCCCAACCCGGAAATCATTGGAAAAACACATGTGTTTCGCGACTTTCCTACAAGTTGACCTCCTGGAAAACGAGCCATCAAAGAAAGGCGGAGAAAAGCATCAAACGAACCTACTCCCTTGAGGGTGGCCGTTTTTTGTTTGAGGCCCCCCCCAATTTGTCGGAGATCATTTTTGGCAACAACCCCCCCTTCACTTCAATGAATTGCATCCGAAATGAATTTTTACCATTTGATTTCTCCCCCCAGAACATGGCTAGTGTTGGGATTTCATTTCTGGAAACAGATTTTCAAAAATAAAACTATATATATAGTTGGTTAGTCTCCCATCTTTTGAGCGACTGTCAAAGACCTGTCAAAGCAATTCTTTCAAAGGATAAAGCTCCACTCAAACATGTTAGTTGCAAGTGTTTCTTTTCTCCTGTTTTAGTGTTCGGCGGATCTTCGAAAAATACTCATTTTTACAAGAGATCCCTTATCTACAGAAATCTCATAAGGTTATTACGTTTTCGTCAAAGTTCCCCCTTGCCTCTGCATCATGATCATATCTTCCTCATCATCACATCTTCCTCTTCCCTCTTCCTCTTGCTTGTTGGCCAGTGTCAAAACTGTAAGGATCGCAAAGAGAAACCCTGACCACATCGGAAAACGCAACCAGGTGAACCTCAAAAAAGAATTGGGTGGCTCAGCATTGGTGCATCAAAGAATCTAAAGATTCCTGTCTGAAGCAGCTTGAACCACGATTCGGTGGCGATGGTCATGTTTTTTTCATGTCGCAAATGATGGATGTGACCTTTGGGAATTTCATGAAGAAACAACGAAAAGCAACGGAAATTGAACAAAAATGAGGAAAAAACACAAAGTCACAGCAAATGAAACCCATGGGTTTCAACCGTGAAGAAAAAACCAAAAGAATCACTGACTTTATTGGAGTCAAACGTTTAGTGAATCCGGGAAAATCCCGGAAATCTCCGGATGTCAGAGTCGATTTTGAACTGTCTGGGGGAAAATCCCTCCTACTTGGAGGATCATCCCAGGACTTGGATACGTGGTTGATAACCATGGTGATCGTAAGTCCCCTTTTCATGGGGTTATGGGACCCCTTATAAATGGCCTAAATGGCTTGTAAATAGGGGTTACTAACCACTTACTAACTGGGATGATCCTCCAAGTACAAAATCCATGGAA
The DNA here is from genome assembly GCA_000507305.1 of Breviolum minutum Mf 1.05b.01. Taxonomy (NCBI): domain Eukaryota; class Dinophyceae; order Suessiales; family Symbiodiniaceae; genus Breviolum; species Breviolum minutum. Next base: position 13,478 of record DF245096.1, on the reverse strand, counting down.
GTCCAAGATCAAACAAAGTGGCTGGTCTTTGGGATGATCCATGTAAAGGATTCCCGATCCTACCATCTACTACCAATGGGCAATCGTTTGGTCGACTTGGACTTCCTGGGATTTGTCAAGACAGAAATATGTTGCAAAGAATCCAAAAGACTTCCAGAAAGCCATGGAAAAATCTTGATGTTGCCTACCTGATGAAGCGGCCTATTTTCAACCACTAGTCTTAGGGAGGGTATTATCATTGTCAATTTTCTTGGTATATCATTTCCTTATTCAGTCAAATTCAATGGATCCGTCTCCGTTTCAATAACGTCTTTGACTTGTTGTCCATAGATTTCTTGGAGAAGTTTTGGGGATAGCTTCAGCGTTTTTTTCCAAATCTGGGGCGCTAGAAGAACACCTTTCTTTTTGACATAGCAGGCCTCCATTCTTGCAACATGACGGTTGAGCTGAATCATCTTTTATTCACCCCCCAACTCATGACGCTACAAAAACTTGAGCCATAAACATCTGTGGGAAGAAAAAATCAGGCAGCCAGTCCTGGGAGGCGAAAATTTTCTTACGGAAAAGACCTTTCAAGGTTTGGAAGAGTTGTTGGAATCGAAGGGTTTACGCCCCGTGTTGACTTGCGCCAATGGGATCATTGAATGGGACCCATTTGGAGGGAATAAAACAATGCAGGGAAAAGGTGATTTTTGAGGGATGTCCCCTAGAGTGCATTGTTTTTCTGAAATGGTGTTTATACTGTTTATGGAAGAAATCCAGCAAACCAGTTGAGGTTGATAGTTTGTTCCTTTAGTTACATGGGTTTTTATACATCCCAGGTGGTGATTGCCGGATTTCTGAACCATCAACAGTACCACCGTGCGGCTAAATTTTTGGCAGCCCCCAAAACAAGAGGGATTCCCCCAAAACAGGCCAAATGGTTTGTCTTGTGCAAAGGTTTGTTTCTCATAGACCAACTGTTGGTCGTGTTCAACTGAACTGGATGGGAGGGTATCCAGTTTATGAGCCATGAATGGCCATTTGGAAGGGGTCCCAGAACCCCATGTCTTGGGGACTTAATAACCATAGACCATAGTTGCAAGCTGCTGCGATCTAACTGGGATGATCCTCCAAGTCCTGCATGTTGGAAAAACATCTTGGATTTTCATTTGGGGCAACCGTAATGACTTCAGTCAACCTTTGTGCAATTGAAGCCACCAACGGTGGGGTGGTGGTCTAGGAGAGACTCGCCATCCTCCTCGAGTAAAAGTAACTACCAGTACAGTAATGGAAAAATAGATGGAACAGTCCTTACATATTGGTTCATTTTTGGACCCTTTACTAACCTACGTTTTGGTATCTCTGCCATCTATTTTGACCTTAAGGTGTATACTGTATATATATATATACAGTATGTATTTTTTTTATTTTGGAACAATCACATGTCCCTAAATCTTCTGAACATTCATATTGGTAAAAATGAATCTCAATCTCTGCAGCATGGAACACGACCTCGTTTTCTCTTCTTCAAAAACAAGTTGCCCCAATGTGATGTGTTTTTTGACCCTCTATAAATGGAGTGACAGTTATGGGCCCCTACGTATAACCTGGTTGGTGGTTTCAACCCATCTGAAAAATATTCGCCAAAATGGGAATCTTACCCAAAAATAGGGGTGAAAATTCCAAAAAATATTTGAGTTGCCACCACCTAGTAACTGGTTTTCCGGGTCCCATCTGGCGTCGTTGGTCCTTTTCTTCTCTCTCCCAACGGCTGCAATGCCGCGTCGCAGGCGCCTGAGGCGGGCTGGAATGTTCGGGTTTTTTTGTTGATTCACGGACCGAAAAAAAAAATCTCGTCGTCTGCAAAAAAAGATGGTGAGAAAGAATGATTCGAGATTTTGAAAATATTTTTACAGAATGATAATACCTTCAGAATTCAATATCTTCATTTCAATATGATCCTCTCTGTTTACCAGAAACCTATCAAAATCTAATTCGACCTTTTTTTTTACCCTCAGATCTCCCGCGTTGCGCGAAGAAAAATAGCATGTGCTTCTGCATGCTGTCTTGATGCCCTAAAAAAAATGACCGGATCCATAACTGGTCCATAACTCACTGACCTGTTCAAACCCATCTACAACTTGGAACCGTGAAGTCTTGTCACAGGATTTCTTGGAAGACCTAAGAGGTTGAATCTCCTGCCGAGGTTGAATCTTGGAAGATGTTTTGATGTTTTTTTCGAGAAAAATGCATCACCGCACCTGCCGCACTACTTGTTTGCCCAAAAAAAATGGGCGGAATTCTGGGAAAAAAACAAACACATTGGAAACATCAACTTACAAACATTCTTGTTCAAAAAGACTTCCAGGATTCATTCCACGGTGTTTTTTTAAAGCTGTTCCGGAGTTGATATCATAGAGGGATCCACTGGTCTTGTCGGCTGGTGTTTTAGTGATTCTCTTAACGGGTACTAAAAAGCATTGAGAATCTCTGCAGCAAGCTCCGCTGCGGCTTCACCACCACCAACGCAAACATCAAAAATGCAATCAGAAAAGGTCTCTTGGAAGTTCAATTTTTCCTGGTTGGTGGGTAATCGCCACCGTCGCCACCCATGTGAAAAAAAATACAGTAGTCAAATTAGGTTCATCTTTTCCAAAATATAGGGATGAAAATGAAAAAAGTCTTTGAGTGGAAACACCACCGAGTATCTCTTTGCCGTTGAACATCATCAAAATCTTTCGAACTTGACCCGGACATCTTCGCATCAGAATCTGGCAACATTCCAAGGTATTTCTGGCAGAGTTCTCTTGCTTCATCTTTTTCTTGTTCTGTGCAACTCTTTAACATTGCCTCAGGGGTGTCGGTGTCAGATTGTTGAGAGTAAAGAACCCCATGAAAGTTCCATCTGAAGTTCCGTTTTTTCTCGAATTTTCTAACCAGAAAGCTTTGGTTGACTACTAGGGTGTCCATGGTACTCAGTAAATGGATTATAACACCTATATAAGTAGGTTGTAAGTCCCCTAAATAGGTTATAAACCAACTTACTAACCATTTACTAACTTCCATGGACATCCCAGTAGTTTTTGGTCAAAAAAAATGCGCAGGTGCTTCTGGTTCATCCCCCTTCAAAAATTCACGACATTTCTGGACAAATGCTTCAATGTAGGTTGTGTTGAACACTTGGAAAGATTTCCTAAAACCAACTACAGCACCTCTTGACCATTCACGACGACTAGGCAGCTTCACCCCGGTGAAAAAGAAAATGATGATGAAACAACCTGGATCTATAGCTACAGCCGCCTCACCTTTCTAAGAACCTCCCATCTTCAGGGAAAATTTCAGTTGTCTCGTATCTATCCACAAGATGTTTTGATGAAAAAAAGGCCTGGAACTTCAATCCAAGTGGCAGGTCCTTCATCATCCACTTCCCTCAAATAAGTGGATGCACTTGGACTTCCACCCAACTGCTCCCAGTCTTTCATTGTTTCAAAATCTTGATCCATCCTAACCTGCTGTCCAGTCTCTTGTAACAAGCTGACTACACTGCCATTTTTGAGAAACTGCCCCTCAGCATCTCGATGAGAATCCCCCAGCTGACCTTTGACCAAACGTATATCGTCCTTTGAGAACATCTTGATCTTCACGTTCAGGTGATGTCCAGGCTTACACGAGGCAAACAACTTCCCAACGGTTTTGAAACCCTGTGGAGTCTTCATCAATAGTTCCACGTGCATCTTTTGCCCGTCCGAACTCTTCAACTTGAATGCCGTCATCTCATCTCCATCGATATCCGGGGAGGACAAGACTTCCGGCCCCTCGACCACGCGCCAAGATTGCTCTGGCGTCTTCTTGGTATGCCACCTGCTCCGGTTCACCACGAGTTGTTTTGATAGCTACTGGGCTTCGTGGGAACAAAACATGATATTGAAATAGGTTTGCCCACCCTCTAGAAACTACCAACACAGTACCTAAAACTACATCACCATGTGCTGTTTTTCGGTTGTTTTCTTGGACGCCAAACTCGCGCAAACGCTCCAAGTCACACTGCACGATGCTTTTCAACTGCCAAGAATTTGATGAGAAAATGAGACTTTGTTCCTCGGGAAATATGAAACTAGCATTTGCTCCTCGCCTTCCTAAAAATTGATTTGTTTGGATTTTTTTGTAGCCTACAGGCGGGATGGACTGCACAAATTCATGAAGCAGTGGATGAATGATGAACGTCACATCGACATGCTATGACATGGACGCAAGCTTTGCAACCTTGACACTATCATCCGGCTGATGACATCAACAAAGTTAGCAAATGCTAAGCAATGTACATTGGCACAAAGCCCAAACTGAGCAGTGTGGGCGCGGTGAAGATAGGGTATGCATGTATATGTGGGACCTGGGGTAAAGAAAATTGCGCGCGTGCGGAGCTCGTTTCAAACTTGTCGGGAACTCGTTTACATGGATAATGCTCCGGAAGCCCCTTCTTTTGAACTTGTCTGGCTGCAGCAAAACCTTTAGATAATGTCAACTCGCTTCCACTCCTCAAATGTGTAACTGATGGACTTTTCATGTCATACCCTTTGAAGTCAACGTCAACTCAGGAATTCACCATCCCTCTAAAATGCCATCTCCGTCACCTGCAAGACTCAGAGGTGAGTTCCAAAGATCGCTGATGATGTCCACTGGAATCCAGCAATAAAAGGCCTTTGGTGTAGGACTCATGACCTCCCACGCGGCAAAAACGCGAGGGTTCTTGGCAAAGCTTGAGTTCAGGCTGTTGAATAAAAATATGCAACTTTGAACATTTCCCCAAGTAGGGGAAAGCAGGACCTAGTTGAGGCCTCATCCAACAAATGGCCAAAACAAGAACTCCAAACGTGTTGTTGTTGTTGCTGTCGCTGTCGCTCTCGCCGTCGCCGTCGCTGCTGTCGTCGTCGCCGCCGCCGCCGTCGTCGTCGTCGTGGTTGTTGTTGTGGTTGTGGGTGTGGTTGTTGTTGTTGTTGTTGTTGTTGTTGTTGTTGTTGTTGTTGTTGTTGTTGTTGTTGTTGTTGTTGTTGTTGCTGTTGTTGCTGCCCTTCCTATCACATCCTATCACTGGTGAGCTAAAGTCTGAGTAGAGTTTTTGAAATATTTCATACTTCAAAAATATCAACACATCATTCCACTGAAGAAAAATATATCAAATTTCATACTTCAAAAATATTTCATCACACATTACTCCACTGATGATAGAAATCCTGTACCCACTGGGATAAAACCTTGGCAAATATTGAGATAAAATACCTACCTCACAGTGCAGTGGTCCAGGATTTTCTGAACCAACAAAACATAGCGGGAAAAAAATATCGCACCCATTGAGTGATCCGATCCTTATATCCTGAAATAATACTTGACCCACCGAACATTCTGATTAAAAAAAGAACTCATAGACTTCGAGTTCTAGAAACATGAGCCACAAAAAAAAACTCCTGCTTTCCATTACACTGGTTGCTGAAGACTGGTCCTTATAGTGGTTTATTATAAATCGCCATATAACTGTGCAGCTCACATGCAGCTAAAAAAGAATGTTTGTAGGCTTTGCTATCCAAAATTTGACATGTTGACAGTTGACTGTATGAAGAGATCCTACTCAATGCCAACCAATCTACATCAATGCAAAGAAACAATTATACCACCTGGAAACTAGTGTAAATGCAAAAGTCTCCAGGATGGCTGCGTCTTGTAAAGGACCCCGCATGCTAAGGAAAAATAAATTGGTCTTGGGGGTGGTGCAGTGCGAAATCGTTCGTGGTTTCAGGAATCCTATCTACGAAGAAGCCAGATTATATTGCCCTCCAGGGAACATATCCCTGGGGAAAAGGAAAGTCATCTTCAAGAGTGCTGGCTGGTGGGGGATATATTAGTTCCCAGGAGGGTAATTGGCTTTGAACAAGTTTTTGGTTGCTGAATTCAATGACACTTTCTGATATAGAGTTTTGAGTTTTGAACATATCCACCCATCCAGCAACACTGGCCTTTTGAATTATCACAAGTTTTTCCATGTTGAATCATTATTGGAACCATTCACCCCTTTTTTTCATAATGTTCGGGAAAAAAAGAAACAACAACTGCAAGTCAAATCGTCCAACTGTTTGACAAAGTCTGCGCAAAAATCCTGCCGTCTTTTGTTGTCAAAACTGGCCGACCCTTAGTAACAGGAATGAGACTTCATGAGTAGTAACAGGAATGAGACTTCATGGGGTGAATCCCCATTCCTTAACCAATAGCTGCTAGCTTCCCTCATTCCTTACTTGGAGGATCATCCCAGGACTCGGATACGTGGTTCATAACCATGGTAATCGTTTTCGTCCCCTAAGGATCGGTTTGGAACACCCCTTCCAAAATCTTCCAAATGGGCTATATATAATGGCTTATAAATGGAGGTGATCCTAACTACTGAACCAAGTCCTAGGAGCCCATCCTCCAAGTAACGGCCAGCGGCCAGCAGCCTGAGTAATGGGTGTAGATCTTAAAATCCACTGGAACTTTCTTCAAAAATTTCTGGCCCGTCAACATCTCCGCTTCCACACCGGAGAAGTGCCAGAACATGAAGCTGCCTAAGGACTCGGACTTTTCCGGCAAAAAAAACAATGACATCTTAGTACCTGATGAGATCCTCAAAAGATGCCATAGAAAACCCCCACCTTTTTAAGTCTACCATTGGATGACTGCCCCTCATTCAAAGAAACAACGAGCCTCGAGCTGAGAAAAACACACACCTTTTTTTTGTCTTGGCAAAAAAATGCCGATTCTCCAAGTTTCCTTGGTTGAGCAATAAGTAATGTTGCCCATCAAGGGTATGAATATGTGGATCTCCATGCCCGCCTCCACCCGTCGTTGTGGTTGTGGTTGTTGTGGTTGTTGTGGTTGAAGTGCTGGTCGTGGTGGTGGTACTCGTACTGGTTGAGGTGGTGGTACTCGTACTGGTTGAGGTGGTGGTACTCGTACTGGTTGAGGTGGTTGTGCTGGTACTCGAACCTCAATTTTTGCAAAGCCAAAGTACACGCCGCCCACCTCAAACATTAAAGGCAATGTAAAGTGTTAAGGCAAAAAAAGTCCCCTCAGATTGCGATCGAAAATGGCGTTCATGGGTCCTTTCCACCGAAGAAACTTCGTGGAATGCTGCTGCATTTGCATTCAGCATATAAGTTATATATATAAGTTGAAATAAACCTCTCCAGTATGAAGAGATATAGCTGGAAGCATCAATAGTAGTTGTATCTATAAATGAAAACAAAAAAACGATTTCCCGATTTGTTGGATGAAGATTATTAAAGAATCAATAGTCTGGTGAAGAGCTGGTGGAAAATCACACAATTGGATTTTTTGTTTTGCAAATTACACACGTTTTCTTCTAAAAATGACCACCGACGGACCAGTGGATGTTCACCATGATTTTCGTAAATTTGTTCGCTCTTTGAATTCCTCCACCAGGAAATGGGCATGAAATTTAAGAAACACCTTTGCTAAGGCTATCTGATTCGTGGATGTACCATCTGTACCGTGTACACGCTACCGGTCTACACCGTCTAAATGTTGGAACCCAACATGCCTTTTCTTTGTTTTTGCTGTGACTTGATGTGTATCAATATATCAATTCTTCCCTTAAGGATCCAATCGACTCACCGAACGTCAGATGATGAAGTTTGGGGTGTTTTCCATCACCGAAACGAAACGTTTCAGGTATTTAGGGAACTCATGACACCATTCTCAGTTTCTGAAATCGGTTCAGAAGTTCAGGATCCCTAGAAACCTCAAAAAAAACGTCTCGAAAAATTTCAAACTTGGAAAAGGTACTGGTGGTAAACGGAGGAGATGGCGGAAAGGGACTTGCAGCATTCAAGCAATTCAGGCCATCATTGGAGGAGGTCGTCGCGGAGCCGCTGACGCGGGATGCCCCGATTTTGCCTCAACGGGCCGAGGCCAAGGCCGATCCAGTGGTGGGACCCATGGAGTTATACGGTTTTTTCCCCTTATAAATGGCCGAAAAATACCATTTCGGACCCTTGTTTCAAGGGGTTATGATGTGAAAACCACCTGCTTGTCCCTTAATACCAAAAAAAGGCCTTTTCTGTTACGATTGCGTTGAAAACACACCACTCTTCATAGTGAAAATTGTAGAGTTTATTGAATAGGAGCATCCGATCTATATGGTCATTTGCAAAAATAACCCTCTCCAATGTCATGTTGGAAATTCGCCCCTCAAAAAAGCTTTCTTCAAACCATAAGTAGCCACCAAGGATCAAGATCAGCAGCTATCTTTATCGTAAGATGTGCTTCGAAATCTGCGAGTACATTCCCTGAAACTAACATAGCTGGCTGGAAAATGGACCCTGAATGAGTCGATGTATTTCCTATTGAAAATGGTATGATTGCTTGATGGCCGCCATTCGTTTTTCACCAGAAAGTTGCCCTCCGGTAATTCGTAACATACCAGGGAGGAAAATGGACCATTTGAAGATACATTTCCTAGTAAAGATGGGGATATTTCATTGCCATGTTAGTTTACTGGAGAGTATCTTCTCATCAACTCGACGTTTAGTTGAGTCACCTGTCGTTGCAGAGTCAAAGAACGTCTCATTCAATAAGATTTCAATGACGCCGCTGGTCCTGTTGGCGATTTCAGCGAAGTGAGAAGTGAGTGACGTAAACGTGCGGCGAATCATCCCAATTACTTAGTGGGTACCTCCATTAAAACACTACAAGAAAAAGAGTCCGAGTCCTTTTTTGGTACCAACAAAGCCTGCTTGACTGCAGCAACATGGAGATGAAGAATCCAGGTCATTCTGTCTGAATGAAAAAGGCACGAGAAACCGGTGCCAGTACTTGGACGGTCAGGACCGCACGAGGAGGTTTTCATGAACCATGCCATGCGTCCTTGACACATACTACAAATAAGTGCTATCTTGAATCATAATAATGTTTAAAAATCATCAATAACTCCCAGAAAAATGCGATGATGTCTTCTCCTTTATCCACAGCACACAACCTTTTTTTGCCCAACCCCAGTCCCATCATTGTATGCGCAATAGACGCTGCCATTGAACAGCCATTGGGCCCCAGAAGCTGGGGGGTTGCCCTGCCAAACGGTGTGGAATCTTCGTCCAAAAACTGCGGTGTTTCTTCTTCAGAAAAAGCACTAACAAAAACGTGGCAAAAATATACGGGTAACGCTTATGAATGGCATGTGCACCTATACATTGGGTCGTACCCAAAAAGGGCAACGAGAGTGTTTGGGCAAATAAATGGTCCCTAACCAGGGTTTGGGCTCTTTCCAAAATCACACATCAAAAACGGAGAGGTCCGTTTTAACCCTGGAAAACACCAACATGTTTTCGCTCCCAAAAAAGTCATGGAGTTTTGGGAAGATGTTGAAATTTTAAAGTCCTTTTTCAAATTAGGTCCGTGAAAATCTCAGGGTTTTTCAGAAGCCGTAAAAAAAATCAGGGGTGTATCTGATTTATGGCTTCCCTTGGTTTTTTTTTCCGAAAATGCGGGAAAAATCCACACTTTCTTTCAGTAGGGCTCCCGTGTTGCGATTCCCCGCTGGGTTTTTGAAAAATTCTCCGCATCGGATCCTTCGGTTGGTTTCTGCCTGCGGAAAAAATGGCCAACTCTTACATCAATCTATATGGGTATTTCCTTAAATGGTGGTACCCCCAAATCATCCATTTTAATACGGTGTTCCATTATAAACCATCCATTTTGGGGTACCACTATTTTCGGAAACATCCAAGTTTTTTTCTTATACCCTCTGGTAAACTAACATGGCGATCGCCGGAATACAGTAGATTTATCTAGGATTCATACACCCGTAAAAACTCACATGATTAATTGGAAAATCCCCCCCAATTTCACTAGGAAAAATACATCTCCGACTCATTCAGGGTCAGCTTTCCAACGAAAGCTATGTTAGGAAATACATGGAGTGTATTAACATCCCTACCTGGGTATCATCAAAATCATCTACCGACTCGTTCACGCCGGTTGAAAAAAAAAACAAATCATATCAGGGAAAAAAAAGAAACTCCCTATGATCTTTTTCGTTTTTTTCTGATAGAAACGAAAAAAATCAACAACCAAAAATCTGGAGGTACAAAAAAAAAACGCCTGCCGGGTGAAAAAAAAACCAGCGAGTTTACCCCTCACCTGTCCAGGAGACGCCCCGACCATCTCCAGCACGATAGGCTCAACGTTCTCCAAATCATCACCAGAGACCTATGCGTTTAGCGTCCATGTTTAGAGGCAAACGCAAAGCAACATGGGCCCCTACTTGGATGTATGTCCCAGGAAGTTAGGATCAATGGTTAGCAAATGGATAATAACCTACTCATACTTGGGTTATATTGGGGTTATGACGGTTATGACCATTTACTAGCCATTTACTAACTTCTTGGGACATCCAAGTACCGGTTGTCAATGGAGTTATAAACGGCCCCTATAAATGGCCGAAAATAAATGGATAAGTGGGGTTATTTCACCCTGACAAGTGGAGTTATGGGACCCTACGTCTAGCTGGTGACGGGGCCGACTTTGAACGGAGTTGGAGCGGATTGTTCGACCGTTTTGTTTTTGAGTGTTTTTGTTGTTGACTCGAAAAATCTCAAGGGACAAATTTCCTATCTTGATAGCATCTTGAGTCTTTTTGACAGCACTTCCATTTTGAAAGTTTTTTTTTGGGGGGGGAGGGTGGGGGGGTATCCAAAAATTTGAAGGGACTATAGCTCTTGAAAATTTCCAATTTCATTCATCATTCATGTGGTGGGTGTTTTGAAGAACGCTTGAGTCAGCACCCCAACAAAACTCGCAATAAATACGATATCAGGCTTCGTGAATCTATTTTGTTGATGTAAAAATCTGAATTAATTACTGGTCAACCTACCCCCCTCCAACGTTCTCCCCTCAGAAACAAGGGTTCAATAAGGCCTTATGAACGGAACCCGCTGGTTAGTAAGCCCTTAGTGAGGCCTTATTTCTTGGGGGGGGTCCGTTTGAGGGAGGGAGGTTGACCAGTCATTATCCCCGACCCCCCCCAAAAAAACTAACTACCTAAAAACGAACATATCTGAAAAAATGCTGGTTGGAAGACCACAATATCCTATTAAAAAATGCAAAACCGAATTTCAGGTCACATTCCTTCATTTTTCGTTTCCAGGGAATCCATGAATGGAACAATTCAAAACTGCCTTAGGACTCCCATGTGAAAAGCCTTCTTTTTTTTTGAAACTTTGAAACACCTGAAATTTCCCACTTTCGAAAATTTTTGAGAAAACTCTGCCAAAAAAAAAAACGCCTCTTGTTGAGGTTCATCATTTACTTTCCTACTTTCCCTGAAACTAACAGTTTGCTCAGGGGAATTTATCTCATTGGGATGACCGACCAGGCAGGATACCTAAACATTAGAAGATGGTGAGTACCCTAAATAAACAATCTGGCCAAATTATAATATTTCACCAAGCTAGGTTTCCCTGAAATAAGAGAATTTCCCGTACTAAACCATGATTTTGGGTGAGGTCGTGTGAGGTCGCTATAATTTGACCAGAATAATGCCTCAATCATATCCTTTGATACTTTGTTATGTTTTGTTGTTATGAATTTATAACAAAAATTACTTCAATAGTGGATCTCGGATGTCCTGATGTCCTCAGAATTGAGTCGATTGATACCTTTTTTGTATATCAATCAAAATAAACTTTAAAAAAAAACTCCTGAACTCACTCTGAAAACAAATCCCAAACAAGGGGCACAGGTCTTAGATAGGATTGCTTTTCACTCTTGAAGCATCAAAGCTGTGCGCTGAGTTTAGTTCTCAACAAGACTATATGCCTGAGTAGTGTTCTTGAAGTTTCATGTGAGAAGGCGCTACGACACAGTGCTCCCCACGAAAAAAATATCCAAGTTGTCCGCACCTGCTGAAAGGCTACAAAGTTGCTCCAGCATCCAATCACATAGTCTTGTTCTCCTGTTCCATTTGGTGCTCCCAAATCCATTCTCCTTGTCTTCTTCGGAAGATGTTGGAAAACAAAAAATCCACAAATTCAGGGTACTCTCCGATCACATCGGGTCCCTTTCAAACCCCACATCGAATAACTAGCCAACCCTCCAGTTGCAAGATAACCAAGCCGAAAATTAGGGACCAATTCATTATAGGCCTGGCCCCAAAAGCAAATGTCACCTTCCAAAACATTCATTTAAAAAGCCGCGTTTGCGGCTGAAGTTTCCGGGGCCGGGTAGTTTTGATGTGGATACAGGCTGATATGGAACAATATCTATGTTAGGCCGTAGCAATACCCAATTCAAAAACGCAACTTCAACCATGGCTACTCATTTTTTTCCGATCGCTTATCTCAGGACAGTAATCAATTTGATGTTGAAGAAGTGAATCGCATCAAGGATGTGAAACTTCTTCAACCTTTCCAGAATGCGATTGTTCCATGGGAAAGTGAATCGGTTTAGCTTGGGATTCTCCTGGCATCCAAGCTGGGGGAAAAATCCCGAAGCATCATCGTTTTCAGCTTCCAAATATCAAAGTGAAAGGTTTTTCGTATCGAAGTTCAGCAATGTTGCTTCCCGCATTTTGGCCCAGCAAAAACCCTCGTTCCACACGTTGGCACCAAAAGTCTTCACTAAGTAAAAGCACTGTCACAACCTGAAATATGATGACTTACCAACAAACCCTTCGGAAACCAAGATATAATGAGAACAGCGAGTTCTTGTTAAAGGAGCAACCATTAGCCTTTCTTGTTGACCCCTACCTCTGGAGAGCGTGCAGCGTCAAAAACATGCCAAGCATCAGGACGTTCAGATCCGCCAAGCGATTCAAGTTGGGCTGTGTGACAATCGACACGATGCTGCCAATGCTATCACTTTGTGCTTCGGTTGTCCCATCATCATCAATCAAGTCAGCAAGGGACCTCGGACAAGTTAGAAATGGACCTGGGACTGGGTGACAAATTCTGGCAGGAAATGGCTGGAAACTGGACTAGAAATTCGTGGTTAAAATTCAAGGTGGAAATCACACTGAAACTTTCAGGTGAAAATTCAAGGTGGAATTTGGAGAAAAAAATTGCAGTGCATGTTCCTGGCCATTTATGAAATACATCCCTAATCTGAATTAAATCACTTTGGGTAGGATTCCCCTACTTTACACTACCTTTTAGGGTGACCCCCCGGCTGCGGGCAATGTGGAAATCCAGGGTGGTTCACAGTGGGGTAAGTTTGAGGTCAGGTGAAGTGAGACGCTGCATACGGTGCATCAGGAAACACTAAGTTGTTGTTGTTGTTGTTGTTGTTGTTGTTGTTGTTGTTGTTGTTGTTGTTGTTGTTGTTGTTGTTGTTGTTGTTGTTGTTGTTGTTGTTGTTGTTGTTGTTGTTGTTGTTGTTGTTGTTGTTGTTGTTGTTGTTGTTGTTGTTGTTGTTGTTGTTGTGTTGTGTGTGTGTGTGTGTGTGTGTGTGTGTGTGTG
>DF245095.1:0-32072 GCA_000507305.1 Breviolum minutum Mf 1.05b.01 | reverse complement strand
TGGCAAGGCCAGCTGCACTTTTGACATGGCGGATTGTTTGATCGAGTTTGTGTTTAGGTATCAAATCATATATAGTCATAGAACTTTGAGCCAGTACGCCGTTGGACAGGAATGAACCAAACGGCTGTGCCCAGTTCGTCTCAAACAAAAAATCCAGGACCTTTAGCCGTTTCCATGCATTTGTTGAAGCAATGTGTCCATTGAAGCAATGGATGTCGACTCGTGATTACAACTCTGATGTGTGAAATCCACTCATGTTCAAAAGATCTGCGGCTTGGGGGCTAAGGCTCATCTTGGGAAATTTGAAGTGTCTTCATGGTGAATACATTGGAAGCCAGACAATGCTTGTTGTACAGAATACCCGTTTCACAGGTTTACCCCCGCTAAAATCAAACAAGATAAATTAGATCACATGGGAGAGTCTAAAAGTATCCTACAAGTTTGAGGGATTGCAAGTCTCCAAAGCATTCTCCAAACTACTGGTGCTTTCAATGATTCCCAATGCTTCCAAACGTGCCAAACGTGAAGAACTCCAAAAAGCCCATAGGTTTTCAGGTTTGCAACCATTGGGATGAACATCCAAGATTTCAATATGGGAGTGAAACATTGCCCCAAGCTACTTGACTGGAGATACATCATGTTTCTCCATTGAGTTTTGTGTACATTAGGTTGGCATGAATCATCACTGGTAAGCCTCCATTTCCCATCCGGTACATCCAGAACCGCAGCGCCTTGTTTCCCAGCTCCAAACAGTGGAAGATGTTGAAGATGGCGAAGCAAAAACAACATCTGACAGACAGTTGCTTTTGCAGGAACTCCAGTCGAAGTCACAGCTCAAAGTAGATTTGCAACTGCAAGATCCAAGGATCAACTAAGACTTAAAGTAATGCGACAATTTCTACAAAATCCAGACAGTCAATTCAAAGGAAGACGAAAAACGGCCATCATCTGGGGTAGTGCATTGGGGTTCCCAGCCACTGCCTGCCCACCTATCAAGGATTGTTCCATATAGCAGATTGAAAGATTGATTTCCAGAGCTGGCCAGTAGGATGTTCTTGATCAACAGTGATAGGTCCCATTAAAAAAAATGGTAAGATAAATCAGCCAATATCAAGCAACCAGGTAACCAGCAACAAACTGCTGCATCACTAGAATTCTTATGAAGAACTCTTTGTCACAAGCCCCCCATAAACTGCTAAGCCTTCAACATTCTTGTGAGCCATAGCGGTGGTTGACCTAGCACGACACTTCCCAACACACTCGCAGAGTGGACGTTCTGCGCCAAAAGAATCACCAAACACAAAGATGTCGCATGTAACTAGATATACATGTATATATATATAAATATACATATCACATATCTCATATATCTCAAAGACAAACCAAACAGGTAGATCCCGAAGTTACTCAGTCCTGATTTTCAGACCACGTGTAGGTTTTGCGGAGAAATGTTCCCTAAAAAAATGGATGACGAACCCAACCAGTTTCAATTCGTTTGGGACACTTCCAACTCCAACATCAAAACCGCACGAAACGCCAAAATCTGACCTTTTCCATGCGACAGTGGTGGTCAAAAAACATCAAGTTTCTTCAATGTATAGACACTTTGACCACAGCGGTGACGCGTCATCTGCTGCCAATTTGCAAATAATTGAGCATAGCTGACAGCTCCATATTCGCGGTGTGCATTGAAACGAATTGTTGACTGCCCACTGCCACCCACCATGACTCCTATCACAAGATCCGCGTTCGGCTTTGCAAGACACCACGCTCGCGCCATTGTGATCAAGTCACCAAATGGATTCAATGCATCTCCGTATCGTCCAAGACCAGAATGTTCCACAGAAGAAAATGTTACGACAGCATCAAAGCTTGGTGCTTTGCCTTCTGATACCAAAGATGCCAAAGTTGCAGGGGTCACCGTGTCTACAAGAGGGTGAGATGACGTCAGATTTGCATATTCTAGAGTTGTCACCTTCGCTGCACCCTTGGAGAGGCACAATGCTTCTACCCATGGATTTTCAGACCCGATCACAAGAACACTCTTTCCTTTGAGATCTGCGTCATCCAGGCCTGCTGCAAGGCAATTTGTCTCACCGATGCCATAATTTCCACCCAACGTCTTTGCACGAGCCTTCTGAATCCAGTCTTGAATGGTCTTTCTCTTCCAATGATGAACCATATGACTAGATGAATTCGTTGAATTGGTGCCGTAGTACTTCTGATCCCAATACCATTTAAACAACTTTACCTTTCCACTGTAGCTGTAAAGGTCAACAAGTTCTTTGGGCAGATCACTCAGCCTANTCTCACTGATGCCATAATTTCCAGACAACGTCTTTGCACGAGCCTGCTGAATCCAGTCTTGAATGGTCTTTCTCTTCCAATGATGAACCATATGACTAGATGAATCCGTTGAATTGGTGCCGTAGTACTTCTGATCCAAATACCATTCAGTCATCTTTACCTTTCCACCGTAGCTGTAAAGGTCAACAAGTTCTTTGGGCAAATTACTCAGCCTAGGTGGGTGCCCATGTTCACCAGGAACATCCATGTGAGGGCTTGACCAAATCTTGCCACAGTCTACAGTCTTTCGGAACTCATCAAAAAACTTGCCCTTGCTCTTGTTCACATGATGGCCGTCTGGTTCGACTTTGCAAACATGGCCACAGTCACCAAGCATCCCAAAGAAGTGCGAATTCCACGGCACACAAAACTCTTCGCAGCTCTCGCACAACTTGCCACAGGGCGAGACGGTCTGAACTGGCTGAAATTGTTGAACTGTCACTGGCTTAACTGGAAGGGCTTGGGGAACTCCTTCCGCAGGAAGTTTCTTCAATGTATAGACACTTTGACCACAGCGGTGACGCGTCATCTGCTGCCAATTTGCAAATAATTGAGCATAGCTGACAGCTCCATATTCGCGGTGTGCATTGAAACGAATTGTTGACTGCCCACTGCCACCCACCATGACTCCTATCACAAGATCCGCGTTCGGCTTTGCAAGACACCACGCTCGCGCCATTGTGATCAAGTCACCAAATGGATTCAATGCATCTCCGTATCGTCCAAGACCAGAATGTTCCACAGAAGAAAATGTTACGACAGCATCAAAGCTTGGTGCTTTGCCTTCTGATACCAAAGATGCCAAAGTTGCAGGGGTCACCGTGTCTACAAGAGGGTGAGATGACGTCAGATTTGCATATTCTAGAGTTGTCACCTTCGCTGCACCCTTGGAGAGGCACAATGCTTCTACCCATGGATTTTCAGACCCGATCACAAGAACACTCTTTCCTTTAAGATCTGCATCATCCAGGCCTGCTGCAAGGCAATTTGTCTCACCGATGCCATAATTTCCAGACAACGTCTTTGCACGAGCCTGCTGAATCCAGTCTTGAATGGTCTTTCTCTTCCAATGATGAACCATATGACTAGATGAGTCCGTTGAATTGGTGCCGTAGTACTTCTGATCCAAATACCATTCAGTCATCTTTACCTTTCCACCGTAGCTGTAAAGGTCAACAAGTTCTTTCGGCAAATCACTCAGCCTAGGTGGGTGCCCATGTTCACCAGGAACATCCATGTGAGGGCTTGACCAAATCTTGCCACAGTCTACAGTCTTTCGGAACTCATCAAAAAACTTGCCCTCGCTCTTGTTCACATGATGGCCGTCTGGTTCGACTTTGCAAACATGGCCACAGTCACCAAGCATCCCAAAGAAGTGCGAATTCCACGGCACACAAAACTCTTCACAGCTCTCGCACAACTTGCCACAGGGCGAGACGGTCTGAACTGGCTGAAATTGTTGAACTGTCACTGGCTGAAGAGTATGCTTCGGTTGCGTTAATATCGATAGAGTTAAATCATCCTGCCATACTCCCCTCTGTGAAAGGGTAAGGACTAGTAGAAAGAGTAAGAGAGCAACAGCTTTGTTACAGAAGCTTTTGTGATGTGCACCACATGCACCATGTGCACTTCGCTCTCCGATTTCCAAGTCTGGATTCATTTGGGGCAGCTCGTACTCTCCATGGGCTGTGGTGGAAAACCCTGAAAACTGAACTGAAAGAACCCCTTCAAAATGTTTCTGCCAGGCGGCATCCTATGCTCCAAGTCTGAACAATCTTGCTATGCAGGAATCGTCACTGGTTTGTGCCATGAGAAACAAAAAAAAGGATGATTGTCATGTCCCTGGAAGTTGGAAGGGCTGTTAAATGGCTGCGAACTCAAGCGAAAAAAGTGTACGAGGTATGAATTTGCAGAAACGCAGATTCAAAGTCAACTGCGCCTTTTGCCGTCACAAGCGACAATTGACTGCTAACAATCCAAGCTCCCTGGCCTTCACAGCATCTCGTAGAAGTGCCTTGCCACAGTCACCTCACTTCAAATTTTGGAGAAGAGAACGCGACTTATTCATCCCCATGTACAATGTTGATGGGGATGGAACCACTGACGAAGACACTGAGAAGTACCAGTATTTGCTCAAATGAGTTCTGGACAAAATTTGGTACATGGCGAAAGGATGAGAAAGGGCATCACAAGTAGGGTGTGCCCCTATCGGTTTTGCAGTGATAGCAACCTCATGACCCTCTCAATACTACACTGGTCATACCTAATTTTGTCCAGTTCTCAAATTTATCTAGCCTTCGAAAAGGAAGACTTGGCATAGTTGGCAGCGTGCAATACCTTTCAACATCTTTCAATTCCGGGCTTGGAAAAGCAAATGCCAAAAATCCTCACATCAACACCACCATCCCCCCTGGCCAGTTTGTGGTCTTTGTCCCACCAAATGGTTCAGATGTGTTTTGACAGCTAAGGCAAACACCCCATCAACGTCAAAAAACATCATCTTGTGCTCGGCCACTTGCAAACGTCACCTGCACCATGACAAATACGGTATACATATACCAGTAGTACCCGGACAAGCCGGGGGCGGAAGTTTCCAAAAGGAAAAGAACTATATAGCACAGAAAGAATTTGCGTATAAAATGTGCGCAAGGCGACCGACCAGCGCGATGCCCAAATCATTTCTTTGCTGTGAACGAGCCTTCTGCTGTTTCATGGTGGTGATGTTTTGTGCTTTGAAGTGAAGTGTTTTGATGTCTTGGTGTCTGTTGCGGGGTCAGGTCATGTGATGGTCACGTCATTTGATGCAATGGCTTGTGTTGTGTCATGTCACGTGATGCAATGCGATGTCATGGTGATTAGTTGTACTACTCCAGTACTACCCTGTACTACACAGTACTACTCAAGTACTACTCTGTACCTCACTCAAAGTACTACTCCAGTACTAACTTGTACTACGAAGTACTACTCCAGTACTACCCTGTACTACAAAGAACTACTCAAGTACTACTCCAGTACTACAAAGTACTACTCCAATACTAACTTGTACTACAAAGTACTACTCCAGTACTACTCTGTACTACAAAGTACTACTCAAGTACTACTCCAGTACTACCTTGTGCTACAAAGTACTACTCAAGTACTACTCTGTACCTCAAAATACTACTCCAATACTACTCAATACTACTCCGTACTACAAATACTACTCTGTACTACTCCAGTACTACCCTGTACTACAAAGTGGTACTCCAGTACTACCTTGTACTACAACGTACTACTCCAGTACTACCTCGTACTACAAAGTACTTCATGATTGATCCGCATCGCATATGAAACGTCATTTACAGTGCGCGGAGCAACAAAAGGCAGCCTCCAACTTCACCAAATACTGCGCCTGCCACGCAAAATGAATCTCATGNTGTTGTTCTTGTTGTTCTTGTTGTTCTTGTTGTTCTTGTTGTTCTTGTTGTTCTTGTTGTTGTTGTTGTTGTTGTTGCTGCTGTTGTTGTTGTTGTTGTTGTTGTTGTTGTTGTTGTGTTGTCGTTCCATATTGTTGTTGTTACTTACTGTTATTCTTATTGTCGTTGTCGTTCTTGTTCTTGTTGTCGCAGTTGTTGTTGCTGCCGCTGTTGTTGTTGTTGTTGCTGTTGCTGTTATTTGTGGTGGTGATTGTGGTGGTGATTGAGGTGGTGATTGTCGTGGTGATTGTGGTGGTGATTGTGGTGGTGATTGTGGTAATAATTGTGCTGGTGTTGGTGATGGTCGTGGTTGTGGTGGTTTGTTGCTCTTGAAGGCGATCGTGTTGGTCATGGTGCTAGTGACGGTGCTGGTGATGGTGACAGGGCAGTGTGGATCTTGGTGCTCGTGTGCATTGTTGGTTTCAAATTTTTGCAAATAGAAGGGCTCGATAATGACAAAGATGCTAAATCTCATGATTCTGACAAACGTGTGCTCTTGGGTTGACATCGACAAGAAATGTGGTAGAAGTATTGGTCGAATCTGCCCACGACTTGACTTTCTCTTGTGAAAGGAACAAAGGAAAATGTCTTGAGGTACAGTGCATGATTTTTCGATGTCCTTCGAAGCATCTTCACCAAGAGCAGCAAACTTGAGTCATCCGTAGTCAGGAGTCATCTACCATCCACTCTCCACGCCTCTGTGGGCCTGTCCCCACACGCCAAAGGGTCTTTAAGTTCATGAGCTGGCACAGACAGCTGGGCACCCGTCGAAGTGACTATATCTTGAAAAAGGAAAGCGTGACATTTCGCATGTTTGACATTCTTTTGTTCCCTTTTTCGACCATTTCTTCAACATCAATGTCCATGCTATTAAATTGATAGAGGCCGTTGAGAGCTGAACTGTGAAGGAAGCGAAGGTATGAAATCAGAACATGGATTGGTTGCTTTGAGACTCACTATTCCAACCCATTCTACATTGAGTTTTCCATCAATGCAAATGGAAGAGGATGCTTCCATATAGACAAAATCACTTCGAGCAGCAGTCATCGAACGGTCATTTTACTTGATTTGTTCTTCCCGCCTAAGATTTTTAGCTTCAAAGGGTGTCTGTTTAGCATCTCCTGAATGCAATATCACAGCTGGCAGGATTTTGAAAAAGATACAAATAAACAAATAAATCGTATCGGCAAAACGTGGAAAAGTGAATCGTATCATAATGTGTTTTTGAAAATCCGAGAGTAAAAAAAAGGCAAATGTGGGTCCGGTCGCTTTGGTTAACACCGTGGAGAAGGTCTTTCCAGCATCTTCCAGGAGCCCAAGGTCTGAAATGTCCGATGTCACTTGACCCTTGAAATAGCTTGCCTTGAAGGGTGCTATGATCACATCCCACCATCAGCTGCAGTAGTAAAAAAGAAAATCATAGAAAAACATGTCAAGACTGCTGCCCTTCCACCTACAACTCCTCCAGTCCTTCAGTGTCTTGCGTCCGCCAGGCCATTCCGGCGAACTGCATTTCGGAGCTGAAGTTGCCGTGGAAAAAAGTTTCCAGTGTGGATTTCATAACAAAACATTACGCATATCCTTCACATTGAGGACACTTCCCGGAGTTAAACACTTATTGAGTGAGCACCTTCCATATTTGAAACCAAATAATATGATATATGTAATAATATTATATATATATATATATATACTACTGTACTCACTGCTACACTTTGACAGTTTGCCTGCAACAAGGACAAAGAATTCTTCCCTCTCTCTCTCTCACTCTCTCTCTNTTGTTGTTGTTGTTGTTGTTGTTGTTGTTGTTGTTGTTGTTGTTGTTGTTGTTGTTGTTGTGTTGTCGTTCCATATTGTTGTTGTTACTTACTGTTATTCTTATTGTCGTTGTCGTTCTTGTTGTTGTTGTCGCAGTTGTTGTTGCTGCCGCTGTTGTTGTTGTTGCTGTTGCAGTTATTTGTGGTGGTGATTGTGGTGGTGATTGAGGTGGTTATTGTCGTGGTGATTGTGGTGGTGATTGTGGTAATAATTGTGCTGGTGTTGGTGATGATCGTGGTTGTGGTGGTTTGTTGCTCTTGAAGGCGATCGTGTTGGTGATGGTGCTAGTGACGGTGCTGGTGATGGTGACAGGGCAGTGTGGATCTTGGTGCTCGTGTGCATTGTTGGTTTCAATTTTTTGCAAATAGAAGGGCTCGAGAATGACAAAGATGCTAAATCTCATGATTCTGACAAACGTGTGCTCTTGGGTTGACATGCGACAAGAAATGTGGTAAAAGTATTGGTCGAATCTGCCCACGACTTGACTTTCTCTTGTGAAAGGAACAGAGGAAAATGTCTTGAGGTACAGTGCATGATTTTTCGATGTCCTTCGAAGCATCTTCACCAAGAGCAGCAAACTTGAGTCATCCGTAGTCAGGAGTCATCTACCATCCACTCTCCACGCCTCTATGGGCCTGTCCCCACACGCCAAAGGGTCTTTAAGTTCATGAGCTGGCACAGACAGCTGGGCACCCGTCGAAGTGACTATATCTTGAAAAAGGAAAGCGTGACATTTCGCATGTTTGACATTCTTTTGTTCCCTTTTTCGACCATTTCTTCAACATCAATGTCCATGCTATTAGTAACATGATAGAGGCCGTTGAGAGCTGAACTGTGAAGGAAGGGAAGGTATGAAATCAGAACATGGATTGGTTGCTTTGAGACTCACTATTCCAACCCATAGCACGTATGTCTAGCACTTTCGATCCTGGTCCTTACATATTTGTGATATCTGACATCATGCCAGTAGGGTTTCAAAGGTGAATCGCACCATGCAATGNCCAGGAGCGTTTCGTAGGTGTTCCCAATATCTGTAGAAACTTGATGAAATCAACATCATGTCAAAATTACACGGCAACTGACAAGTCTGAAAGTCTTCCAAAATAAAAATGAAGCCGCTGCCTGATCTGAACCCTTGGGTTCGAGCGACTCCTCAAGGGCTAGCTAAGGCTTGGTGGCCGAAGACAAATCGAAATCACTCGAATGACTCACCACTGCCAGAAAGGACCCAGAGGATCCTTCGATCAAAAATTGACTCTCAAGTCATATTGAAAATCCTGGATTTGAATGCGTTTTTACGTTCTAGCTGTCTGGTTGAATTCTTATGGGTGGACCAAATGGATGGATTTAATTGATTTAATTGATGGGCCATGATGGCTGAGAGAAGATAGAAAAGGAACATTGAAGTCTCTTTACACCAAGATATGTCAAGTCAATCTTTTCTAATCCTCCAGAAAAGGATCCCTTGCAACCACGATGGATCTGGCCTGTTCCAAGGCTGCTCGATGCAGCCTCAAATGTCGCAGAGAAAAATTCTGCTGCTTCTCCGCAGGATGCACCTGGTCGGCAACTGGGTGAAGCTACAGTCACTACTCTGACCTTCCAATCTGACTGTTCTCATCTCGAAATGCGAAAGCTGTAAAACTGAAGCACCAATCTCATTGAGACACGGCTCACAATATATATAATAGTCTTTCGCAGAATAGTTGTAACTGATTCATTTTGTGTTTCTCTTGAGTCTTCCTGTTGTGGGTTGAGCGGTGTCACTCTTCATGTCTCATTCATGGAAACCCGTCACCACCTTCGCCTTCGGCGATCCTGCATCTTGTTCCTCCTGTTTATTTTGCACAGCATGCAAACGCCGAGGGCATTCAAAGCTTAAAAAAGGTTGTCAGCTCAATTGATGAGAAACAGAGAAAGCCTCCTTCTGCCACCGCAGAAGCAATTTGCACCCATATCTCTCTCTAAGCTTGAAATATTTAGAAATACTGCTAAGATGTTAAAAAGCATGAATCGGGACATGGATCATCCCTATCACCAAGCCGTTCCCATGTGCTACACCAAAGATTCCGTGGTCATCTTTTTCCAGTCCCGAGTCTGCATTCTAGGTGTTTACTTTGCACCCTTCAGGGATTCCGGAATCACAAGGCCTTTATTCTCCACGTATTTGGGATTGACAAAGAGGTCATCAATGGCCACGTGACCCACACGAACGAAACCTCTTTCTTTCATCACTTTTGAAACGCACCCACCCACCTTGTTCATCTCAATCAACAATATGCCAACAGTGATCTTCTCAAAATCAGTGGTTTGAAGCACATCGCATTCAGCACCCTCAATGTCCAGAGACCAAAAATCCACTGTTGTGCGAGTTGGACTGATGGCAGCCAAAATTTTGGCCAATGGCTCTGCTTGGACATTTCCTTTTGCATTTGATTTGATTATCTGACCAAGAACATGTCTGGTTACTGCAAAATTCACCATTTCAGATTTGCCAGTGGGCGACAATGCACCATGAAACGACCAAGCTTTGCGGTTTTTCTTTCTCAAATTGCCATAATCGTTGCCGGGCTCGATGAGAAGGCCTTGCCACCCGATTGACTCATAGTAAAGGGTATTGCTTATTGCTTCGCCATCATGGGCTCCGCTTTCCACAAAGAAACCATCCTTGATCTGTGTCAAAAGTGGCTCCAATTTGTAGTCCTGTTTGAACTGTGAGCGGTGCATGTCAGCGGTGGAACCGTGAAGTTGATAGGGCTCGGAGCTGGGTGGTTCAACCTCAATCATCTTGGGTTGCCCAAAAACTTCCACGTTTGAATCTCTCTCTGTTGCTTTCCCACCCTTCAAGGATTCCGGTATCACAAGGCCTTTGTCCTCCATGTATTTGGGATTGACAAAGAGGTCATCAATGGCCACGTGACCCACACGAACGAAACCTCTTTCTTTCATCACTTTTGAAACGCACCCACCCACCTTGTTCATCTCAATCAACAATATGCCAACAGTGATCTTCTCAAAGTCAGTGGTTTGAAGCACATCGCATTCAGCACCCTCAATGTCCAGAGACCAAAAATCCACTGTTGTGCGAGTTGGACTGATGGCAGCCAAAATTTTGGCCAATGGCTCTGCTTGGACATTTCCTTTTGCATTTGATTTGATTATCTGACCAATAGAATGTCTTTCTACTGCAAAATTTACCATTTCAGATTTGCCAGTGGGCGACAATGCACCATGAAACGACCAAGCTTTGCGGTTTTTCTTTCTCAAATTGCCATAATCGTTGCCGGGCTCGATGAGAAGGCCTTGCCACCCGATTGACTCAAAGTAAAGGGTATTGCTTATTGCTTCGCCATCATGGGCTCCGCTTTCCACAAAGAAACCATCCTTGATCTGTGTCAAAAGTGGCTCCAATTTGTAGTCCTGTTTGAACTGTGAGCGGTGCATGTCAGCGGTGGAACCGTGAAGTTGATAGGGCTCGGAGCTGGGTGGTTCAACCTCAATCATCTTGGGTTGCCCAAAAACTTCCACGTTTGAATCTCTCTCTGTTGCTTTCCCACCCTTCAAGGATTCCGGTATCACAAGGCCTTTGTCCTCCATGTATTTGGGATTGACAAAGAGGTCATCAATGCCCAGGTGACCCACAAGAATGAAACCTCTTTCTCTCATCACTCTTGCAACGCACCCACCCACCTTGTTCATCTCAATCAACAATATGCCAACAGTGATCTTCTCAAAATCAGTGGTTTGAAGCACATCGCATTCAGCACCCTCAATGTCCAGAGACCAAAAATCCACTGTTGTGCGAGTTGGACTGATGGCAGCCAAAATTTTGGCCAATGGCTCTGCTTGGACATTTCCTTTTCCATTTGATTTGATTATCTGACCAAGAACATGTCTGGTTACTGCAAAATTCACCATTTCAGATTTGCCAGTGGGCGACAATGCACCATGAAACGACCAAGCTTTGCGGTTTTTCTTTCTCAAATTGCCATAATCGTTGCCGGGCTCGATGAGAAGGCCTTGCCACCCGATTGACTCAAAGTAAAGGGTATTGCTTATTGCTTCGCCATCATGGGCTCCGCTTTCCACAAAGAAACCATCCTTGATCTGTGTCAAAAGTGGCTCCAATTTGTGGTCCTGTTTGAACTGTGAGCGGTGCATGTCAGCGGTGGAACCGTGAAGTTGATAGGGCTCGGAGCTGGGTGGTTCAACCTCAATCATCTTGGGTTGCCCAAAAACTTCCACGTTTGAATCTCTCTCTGCTGCTTTCCCACCCTTCAAGGATTCCGGAATCACAAGGCCTTTGTCCTCCATGTATTTGGGATTGACAAAGAGGTCATCAATGCCCAGGTGACCCACAAGAATGAAACCTCTTTCTCTCATCACTCTTGCAACGCACCCACCCACCTTGTTCATCTCAATCAACAATATGCCAACAGTGATCTTCTCAAAATCAGTGGTTTGAAGCACATCGCATTCAGCACCCTCAATGTCCAGAGACCAAAAATCCACTGTTGTGCGAGTTGGACTGATGGCAGCCAAAATTTTGGCCAATGGCTCTGCTTGGACATTTCCTTTGCCATTTGATTTGATTATCTCACCGACAGCATGTTTGTCTACTGCAAAATTCACCATTTCAGATTTGCCAGTGGGCGACAATGCACCATGAAACGACCAAGCTTTGCGGTTTTTCTTTCTCAAATTGCCATAATCGTTGCCGGGCTCGATGAGAAGGCCTTGCCACCCGATTGACTCAAAGTAAAGGGTATTGCTTATTGCTTCGCCATCATGGGCTCCGCTTTCCACAAAGAAACCATCCTTGATCTGTGTCAAAAGTGGCTCCAATTTGTGGTCCTGTTTGAACTGTGAGCGGTGCATGTCAGCGGTGGAACCGTGAAGTTGATAGGGCTCGGAGCTGGGTGGTTCAACCTCAATCATCTTGGGTTGCTCAAAAACTTCCACGTTTGAATCTCTCTCTGCTGCTTTCCCACCCTTCAAGGATTCCGGAATTGACTTGCTTGACCCGGGGAGCAGAATCGAGGCAACATGACCTGGCAAATGCCAAAAAAGGCTTCCGATAGCAAATATCCTTGGTTGCAAAACAAGCAAAACATCTCAGCCAAACAATTCAAACATCAAGCCAGAACTCCAACATCAAAGAAGTTGGCACGAAATAAAATTGAACGCAAAAACATGCCGTAAAAACAGGACTGATGAGAAATAATCTCAATTCTGCGGCAGCTTTTGGTGCAAGGAATGTTCGCAAAAACTCTCCATAAGACTGTTAAAAGCATTTCTACGCCCTTGGTTTCCAACGAAAAAAAATTGCTGCCTGCACCAAAGATCAGTACCGACATGCACAGGCATGGTTTGGTGGGCGCCATGACGCAACAGCTAGCAGCTCGCACCCAACGCGTTAAGAAGCAACGCGATGAAGGCTGGAAATACGATTCATCATGTTTATTTGCAATAGACTGGCTGCACATATTCAAAAACACACAAATCCAAAAAATTCACCTGCAAACAAACAATCTTCTAGCCATGGCCACAAAAAAACGCAATTTGCTGAAAGTTGCGGCAAAACTCAAATTCACCAACGATTTTGCAGTGTAAGAGTAAAAAGAGAAAACCTTGACACTCAGAATCATCACAGGAATTTTGGAACCGACTTCCTGTGTACGGAATTTTGACGTTCACTAAAGAAGAGTTCAGTCGCGGAATAGTTCCCAGGGTGCACCAGGTACCAAGGAAGTTGTTTTTAAAGACCCGTTCTTGTGCAAGAACTGTGTTTTTCCTACATATTTCAGTCTTGAGCATTTGAATGCTTTTGCAGGCAACATGATCAATCAAAATCAGAAAGCAGTGGCTGATTCCGCGCAAAATCGCTGAGAGCACCTCCTCTCCCACCGCTTGACGCCACGAAGAACAAGCTCATCTCTGCGCTTCACACACTTGATGAAGCGAATCCTTGGAAGCTTGGTGAAGGCTACAGCACTACAAAAGTCACAATATCACTGCAATTTGCTGCTTGTTATGTACAGAAGTGTACCGAAAAAAACGCAGAAAAAAAAGACTCAAAAAAGTCTGTGGAGTTCTGTGGCTCTCTACAAAGACACAAAGTCAAGGTCCCAACCAGCGCGGTTTGCAAATTACCATGCGGGAATAAGGATGGGTAGGGTTTTCACTCTCAATGCCCTGCAGCGACAAGCTGACAGAGTGATAAAGTACAAGCAGTTGAAACTTGAGGACTACAGTAATCATGAAGAAAGCAAAAGACGCTTAAAGCCAGAGGAGCTGCCACAACTGAAAGCACGCCTTGTCAATGCAGCGGTCCAGGTTGCAAAAAAAGGTGTCACAAAGGGTAATGTCCTCGGAATCGAAAATGCCTCACACTCACAAATCTATCGACAATTTGAAGTCATTCTTTAAAACCGTTAGCAGAAAGGAGGAAAAAAACTCAAGAATAGCATGAATAGCTCATCTTACAGCTAAATTCAAAGTCCTTCGGGAGCTCCTCCACCGCCATCATCGTGAGGAGAATCGGAAAGGTCATTCTATCCTTGCCAACCAGGGGAAGTTGAAAACTGATATGGCTATGGCTATACCAGTTGGGCCATTCTGAGAACGCCCTTGAGAGCCGCAGGAAGCAGTTACACAAGCCTTGTACAATCAGAGTTGAGGTAAATTGAAGGCAGGGATGGTTAGAAAAGTTCAACTCCAACCGAATTTGACAAGTACAATCATCCACATTCAGTGATGGTTCTGCAGCATTAAAACCCAATTCTATATTGCTGCATATGAAAGTGGACATATGACATATGGTTCTTTTCATCTGCGAGCCATTGGGCGGGCCACCTTCAGCCAGAATTGAATTGAAAGTACAAGATTCTGAAACAACTCCACAGGAACATCAACCAGTTTGGAGAGAGGATTCTAATCAGGACAAAGGGAGCAGCATGCAGCAAAAACATGAACCCAATTGGCAGGAGGATTCTGTGTCCACATACAACAAGTACTTACAATATTGAGTAATATACATTCTACCTACCAGCTGTTACCAGAACCAAACCAACTCAGATCTAAGGCTCTGACGCTTCTCAGCGCTGTTCAAGCGTGCTTTCTCAGGCTCCTCAAGAGATACCATAGCAAGCGATTGCACATCATGGACTTTTGCAGACGTTCTTCTGCCCTTTCAGGTGCAAATAGGTGTAAAGAGCACCAACATGCAACATATCGTCGGATTCACCTTGACAATTCGAACAGTCTCATTTTCTCTTCCTGCCAACTACATTGGTAGAACAATTCCTGCAACAGCATGCAGCAACAGGACACTTCCATGAATTCGCTTCGCAGTCTGATGTGCCTGCTGACGGCCAAGAACTCGTTTCGTCTCTCCACGTTCGCCTCCAATTTTGGAAGAATGGTATTGCATTTGCACACATTTGAAATATATCCAAAAAAAACATGTTGTTGATACCGTTCTCATCCTCCACTCCGAAATGAATTTCACCGCAATGAAACTTGCACCTACATCTTGCTCCTGAACGCTGTCCGCCATCAGCCTCTGCAGTATCAAATCAAGACAGAAACTTTGGATTGCAAGTGTCAACCGATCCGAATTTGAACGGCATGGCCTTGCAAATCAAACGCAATGGTAGCTGTCAGAATATTCTGAAATAAAGACGTTGTTTGCTCTTAATTTTTCTATTTAATGAATTGGTTTCCAAAAAAAACAAAAATCAAACGGGCATGGTGTTTCCATTGTGCTTGTGTGAAGGGCATCCTACACTTGAACCGACAAACCGTTACAACGCAGTGCTAGGCAATGGCGGTGTTGGCAGCCGGAGCTGACTTCCTGGTAAACTTCGATGGTGCAAAAACATCAAACCATTGTTTCAAGTTTTTTGCTAGTTAGAAAATTGGAAATTTGTTCGCCCTTGGGGGTAAAATTGAAAGCACACAACATGATTTCGATTTCAATTGACTCTTTTGTTTATATGAAGACCAAGCCTAAAAGAAATCACGGTTGGAAAAATGTTGGGTTTTCATGTCGCCAAAAATGAACTCCGTTAGCAGCTACCTGTGCAAGCCGTACAACAAGCAACCAAAATACGAATGATTTCTGAATTAAAAGTTCAAAGTGTGTGTTTGCTGATTAACTTTGCGATACAAACCCCAAAACCGCGTCAGAAACTCAAATCGGTCAAAAGAAATCAACATATGCATTATTACATGCATATTGTTGCAGGTGCTTGCATGCATGCATGTATGTCGTATCCACGTATTTGTTTGTGTACTTCACAACGTGCTTTGTTGAGTCCATGTTTTTTGAAACCATTGGTATACAAATTGCAAATATTTCATTCGAGAAACACTGCGAACAGTTCTTGTGAAAGAGTTGTGAAAGAAGGGCTGTCATCAAACATTGCCTTCAAAGCCTGATTTTTTTCAAAGAGTGTTTTCAAAAACAGTTTAACTGAGACCGTCGTCAAAGATTGCCGACCTTAGATTGTCTTGTAGGAAATTTTCGATTAGAAACTATTTGCGAACATGGTTTTCGAACGTAGTTTTCTTAGAAATTAAAAAGTTTTCCAAAATAGTTTTCAAAAACAATTTCTTGAGAAATCAATATCAAAATTTTTCCAACATGGTTTTCTGAAAAATTCTTGTGGGAAGGTTCCTAAACACAATTTTCAAAAGCAGTTTTCAAAAAAGTGTATTAAAAGGCGTCCAAAACAATCCTCAAAGGCATCTTTTTACAAACAAAATATTTTTCAAAGGCTATTAAAGACAATCCTCGAAAGTCGGCTATCAATTGCTTTCAAGTCATCTAAATAGTTTTTTACTCCCTGAGCAAAAGGGATTGCGGTTTTCAAATTTTGAATTGAAAAGTTCACACTTTCAATGTGAATATAAATATATATATATATATATATCCCTTTTTCCGTCTCTTTCCACAAAGCTGCCCGATCCGATGCACACGAACTGCGATGGAAAATCAGAAGCTCCTTTGAGCTTTCCCAACAGCTATTGACCTGCCATGCTGCATGCAAAGGAAACCAACTTCGTACCAAATCAAATCAAGCCTTCTCCACTTCTTCGTTACTGCGCTGCAAGCCTTCGATGTGCAACCCACATTGTGTGCAGAGGATCGACCACGAGAATTCGCTGAACTGCTCAATCTTAAATTTACTCAGGGAAGAAAGTTCATGTAGTAGCAGTTGAGCACTTACTTCTTGCAAGTAATATTCGAGGGTCTTCTGACGGGCCCAACGGCCCCTCCAGGCAATCCACGGCAAGTCTTCAGTGCGGCCATATAAAAATGTGGCTCCGCTACCTCTAAGTGTCCCAGGCGTCGCACCACGACACTCTTGTTTGAAGGGAATACCTAAAGACTGCATGATTGCATTCCACTGTTTCCGAAACAATGAAAGGGATGCAGGATAAAGCTTCTCATCTAAAGCAGTAGTTTTGAAAATGACTTCGAGTAAGGATATGACGAAATCATCATCGATCCTGCGTGCTGTCGACGGGCATATCTCGCCGTTTTTGGGTTACGAAGATGCACATACATGCATGGCATATCATATGCTACGTCTTTTGGGAATACAAGATCCTTCCTGACTAAATTCACAATCTCCGAGGGATGAAGCATACCACAAAATCCAATGAGGACTACTCCCGTCCATCGTATCATCGTATCCAACCCCATAGAGATGCTGCAGCTAAAATGGCCCGAATGGCAATGGCGGGAAGAACTGCACGGCATGCTCCGGGCTCCGCAACTTGCCACTTCTTGCCGATTTGCCACGCCAATCCCATTGAAGGTTTTTCCTGGGGATAGGCGTCTTGGATTGCAGTTATTGCATAAACCAGCGAGGGAGGCCGCTTTCATAGCAATGAACACCATAAGCTCTGAGAGCCCATGCTAAGGCAGACGGATCTGCTGTCAACTCTTCCCAATTGAAAAGAAGCAAAGCTTCGAGACAGCCAGCCTTCTTGAAGCAGTTTGAGGTGCAAATCCGACATTCAAATCCATTTTTCCCCTGACCTTCAAAGGGCCGGGGTTTCTCTCAATGTCTCCGCAGAGCAAAACAAGAAATCTCAACCAACGAGCAGGATTGCGAGCTATGCGGCTCGATTGTATCACTTGGTCAAAAGCTTCAGGTTTTCCAGCTTGCAAGGAACAGAGACAGCCTGATGGCTTTTTGGTTGGACCACGAACTGGCCTGTCACGGGAAGGGTCATCGGCCCGATTTGCAGCCGAATAACAATGTAAACCCCCTGGGTATAGGTTCCCCCCTATTACAAAACCAAGGCTTCCCTGAAGTATCCTAGACATAGCAAACGATGAGGATCTACCTTTTGCTGCAGCCCCTAAAGTTACACGACTATCTAGCAACCCAATGAATCTGGTATCTCGCTCGTGGCGGGCCATGGATTTTAGCCAGCTCTTATACGTCCTGGTTTCATTGACATTTATAAATGACCTGGCTTATGAAATTTAAAACGGAAAAGCTCTTTGAATTGTAAACATTCGCACAATTCATTGATCCACTCTGGATCCTCAATCCAAGGCCTGGGTGGATAAGGAACTTCTGGCAGCGGCTGAATCGACTCAACCTCTAATGGAACTCCAACTTCTTGCAGAGACTGATGCACTAAATTCAGCGGCATCTGGCTATAGGTTCAGGGGTGGCCACAAGATGATCCTGGAACATGTTCATTGACTCCGGCTCGATGCCATGTTCAGTCAAAATTTGCGAGATGGGATCTTGCAATTTTGTGTAAAAACTTTTCTGTTCTGTGTGGCGCCACAACTCTTTTGAAGCAGAAACACCGACTTTAGCTCTCATGACGGCCCCTCCAGAAGGTGAGGCATCAGTGCAATAAATAAACTCAGAATATTTTATTCGAAGATCTGCTTGACAAGCAGGCCCTAAAATAGCTAGAATCTGAAGTTCGTTCAAAGCTTGTCTGCTAAGGTCAAACACTTTGTTTGGGGCTAAATTTCGACCCTCATTAAAAAAGTGCGTCAATTACTGAGAAAACTGCACGCCGAAACAACAGTACATGGATCCAGCAACCAAGTAAAACGGAAAGGATCTTGGGGGTACAACATCTGATCCTAACAATGGCAAGACTCAAAAGTGAAAGCAACATGACTCTATTTCGGGGTGCACTCACACGACCTGACAAACCATCGAAGTCAGCCCCTAAAACGATGCTATTGGTCAGGTTACGTTTTCGTTTCTTTGGGTGTTGCACTAAACCAACTTGCCTATAAGCTTTTTCGGTAGCTTCAAAAACCTCCGTGTCTCTCATGGATGGATTCTCCTTATAGTCTATAGCAATTTTCTGTATTCCTACATGGTCGTCAATTGCAAGCATCTCAACAAACGGAGTCCTAGAGATTGGATGACGATACCTAATGACTTCTTTGGGACGCATGCTATGACACAGTGTGGATAATACATTACTATGTGCTTGTTGGGCAACTTCAACCGCTAAAGAGTCCCCCATAGCCAAAGTAGCTAATGATCATAGGAGGTAATCATGCTGCTTAAATTCTTCAAACACCGTAGCATTCCTATGGGACCTGGCTTCAGATACTTTGAAAGTGTAATAAAAATCACTAAGGTCATCTGTCGAGATCCTATACATGTCACCCTTTTCAAGATGTAACAATGAAAAAGATCTAGTGAGTCACTAAATGACAACAAACCAGCATTAATGTTTTGGGAGTCTCTCAAAATCTTGGTCCTTCGCACAGGTTGTTACAACCTGAACTTTGCAGCTTTACTCCCATAGGCCATAGCATCGACCAATCTGAGTGGATGGGCAGCAGAGAATTCTGAAACTCTTGCTCCAGGACAGCCTCAAGTCCGTAAACTGCTTTTGCATTTAGGCAACACATTTTTTCAAACTTATTCACTGAAGCTTTTGTAAAAGTCCCTGAACAACAAAGTGCTTTTCTTTGTTCGGCACTCGCATTTTGACTGCAAGTGTAACAACCAAGGTTTATTATGAAGCCACTTTGATGGTCCATGAAAACCAGATCTAAAAGCACAAAAATAAAGAGAAATGAGTTATAACGCCCTAATGTGACGAGCACTCCATAACAATGATTTTTTTTTGAACTTATGCTATGAGTACGATACCACGGTACTGTGAGGATTGCCATGGTCACAGCACCTCTTTGGGTAAGGAATAGCGAATCGGATAAGAAATAGTACGTCACGTTTTGTGACGAAAAAGAAAATGACTGTACACAAACCTGCGTTTCATTTTGTCTTTTATCAAATGAAACAAAAGCAGCCTAGTATGGAATTTTTCACATCGAGAAAGCCTTCAAAAGAGAACGTTTCACCGAGGAAAGGACAGTGTATTTGTACGGTGGTTAGACAAGTGTCAGTAAAGTACATCAGCGATTTGGCAAACAGTCGAAAGTTGTTCCAGTGCCTCATAAGCCTGTTGCACTCAGTGGTGAAAAGCGGCAGGCAAACCAGTAGTACCAATGATGAGCAGCAGTTAGAACACCAGTTTTCCACGTGTTGCACCAACAGTTTACAGCAGTGCGTTCCAAAATACGGCAGGGTTGCAGTGATCAAACTGTTTGAATTTACCCCCCGTTGCAGCAACGCTTAGCGAGTGACCCTCAAAGCAAAGTTCGAGGTGCACCAACTAACCGTCGCCACAAATCGGGTAATGTATCCCATTCCAAATCAAATAAAATCCCCTTGCAGTTGACAATGTAATCAAATTTGCAGCGACCGCCATGTGACGGCAACGTTGTACTGTATTCCATGCCAGTCAGAATATCGGGCAATGAGCATGTATTTGTATGTGATGCACCAGATTATCAAGCTGAAAATGAAAAACACCCTGCCTCGTATCGGCTCCGGAAAAAGCCACAAAAGAAACTTGAACTCAATGGTAAAGAGCGGCAGGTAGAGCGCCAGTGATCCAAGTGTTGCACAAACAGTTTTCAGCTGCGCGTTCCAAAATTCAGCATAGCATTGCAATGCTCATATTGTTTGAATTTCCCCACCGTTGCAGCAACGATTAGCGAGTGATCCTCAAAGCAGAGTTCGAGGTGCACCAACAAACCGTCACCACAAGTCAGGGAATGTATCTCTTTCCAAACCAAATGATAGCCACTGGAAGTTGACAATGTAAAAGGTGACTTCAGCGGCTACCTCATAGTAGCTACACCGGTGCAGTATTCCAGTACCGTCTGAAAATCGGGCTGCAATGATCATGTAATTGTATGTAATGCACCATAGCATATCAAAAAACATCACCCTGCCTCGTAACGGCTCCGGAAAAAGGCCTGTCTGAAGACCAGGCCGCATTGATGAATATGTAAATCAGTTTTATGGAAAGAGCGGCTCCGGTTTGCATTCCAAGCTCGTCTGAAAATCGAGCTGCACTGATCATAAAAATAAATACGTAAGACACCAGAGTGTAGCAAGTTGAGGGAAAACATCACCTTGCCTCGTAACGGCTCCGGAAAAAGCCTGTCTGAAAATCAGGCTGCAATGAAGGAATACATATGGTAAGCAACGTTCCACATTAAGAAACATAGGTTCAAGCATGTGGTGGTAACATCATCAGCCTGTCTGAAAATCAGGCGGCATTGATATATGTAGATATGTAGTGCGTCTACCCACCAGTAACCAGTTTCCCCACCAGTTGCAAGTCGAGTAAATTTGGCACAAGCTGAACAATCCCTGTGATGGCGTGCCTGTGCAAGGTTTTTTTTCCCCTAAACGGCTCTTCCATGCATAGAAATTACGTGCTCTTCCCAATGGCGTCAAATCAGTCATATGGTGATAGGTTTGGGCAAGGTTTTAGCTTCAGTTGAGATTTCCATCATAAACCGCAGTTTTCCCTTGGCACGAAAAGAAAAGATTATTCACAAATGTGTGACTTCGGATCTTATGGCAGTTTAACCTTGGCCATTACTGCAGTTTTGTTTTTCATGATGGTTCCATATCTATTGAGTCCAATTTGCTCACGTTTTGGCAACAATTGTTCATCTGTGAGCCTTTCTAGGTTGTCATGGCGGCTGCGAAAGCTTTCGCTGCTGCTCCCACTGATGAGTGTTTATTAAGGTAGGGATCTATGTTGGTGATTGATATATTTTTTGCTTCACATTCGGAAGTTCAACAGGTATCATCAACCCGTGACTATTGAAAAGATACCGTCACTCTACGTTATGTTGCTTCATGATTATTCACAACAGCGGTCCACTGAAGATTCTTTAAAACGAGTAAAGCATCGCAGAGAAAGTAGCTCCCCAAAGACACTTTTGATGTATCTGCGGGCTCACTGCCAAATGTTCAATGTTCGAAGAAATCAGGGTCTGCAGTATCTATTCAAGTTCCGGTTCCTCCACTACTCATTATACTGCCTAGGCTGGTCACAAAACTGCTCGCCAACAGCCACACAGTAATGAAGGATGTCTCTCCATTTTGAAATTTTTTGTTCATAGCTTTTTTCCATTTTGTCGCGGATTTCTAGAATTGTGGGATGTCATGTGTCAGGCCACTTTAGCAGCCTTGTCAGCTAGTCATTACCCATGTGGGTGAAATACTGCATAGGCTCTATCCCTCATGTCTGGTGTGAGATTTTACTACAATTATTCAATGTACCGATTATGCCAGGTTAAATGGCCTCTCTCATTAAATCCACAAGTTCGCGGTGTTCCATTTGTAGAATTCCTTTTCACAATTTAAGTTCCCCGGATTTTTTGGAAGACTCCATAAGCGAAATCACTGTCAGTGACTAATGCAAATGCTCAAATGCTCTTCTGCAACGATGATGGCAATCACTCAGCTCTTGCGACACTTGCATGGCATCCCAATTTACCTGCGTGATATACACGGAAATCTTCAGATTGGAACTTCAATTTTCAATTGCTAATGGCGGTCAGTTGAATCAATATATTTGTCGACCACAATGGCATAACTAGCATCTTTAGTCATTTGTGCGTTGGTGCTGAACCATCCGTCCAACACCACATTGGGTTCACCAAGTTGTCTCAGTAACTTTCGGATTGGGGACCAAGTTACGTGTTTTTAAAATGCTCTCCCATTGTTTAACAGGTGTTAAGGTATCATGGGAAACACATAGTTTCAGGTTTCAGTCCTTGGCATGGTGTGCATCCTATTTTGATGCAAGTGTGCACTGGGTCAACGGTGTTTTAGTCATCATATTCACCGCAATGTTGGCATTCAGGCTTAACATTGTCAAATTTTTTTGCTTTGAACGAATTTGTGATAACACCTCCGCTCAATGGATCATAGTAATTTTTGTTTGGCATCTGGTAGTTCCTTCATAGTTTTCCAGTTGTTAGAAATCCGGTCTATCTAAGATCTACCATCTTTCCGGTTTCTTACAGATTGGATGGTTTGTAGTTCGACTGCAATACGAAACAACTGCAACACATGGTCAAAGTTGTCATGAATTAAGAAGCCCTCTGATTATCAATCAAATGACAAAATCCGGTTCAATTTCAATCTCAGCCAGGACACAGTATCTCTTCAGATTGCGATCGGGCCCTGACATTTGCCTGTCATAGGCGACACTGTGTTCCAAAGATTTTTTATTTGTCCGTTTCATGTCTGTTTTGGTACCAAAACCTTCTCAATGGGTCAGTGATTGTATCAATTATATGCCAATGGGTCTATTTCCAATTCATTAGGTTACGCCATTGCCGGATTCGACATCATGTCAAGAAGGTATCATGCTCTTGCAATTTTGGAACGTATGGTTTCAATCGCATTCTTTGGCACCGCATATATAGAGCATCCATGGTACAATGCTTGGTGTATGGTGGCACGAATCAGGTTGAGGCTTTGTCTAGCTCACCTTAGTTTCTTATTTTTTCTATTTTGCCAGTATCTTTTTCTCTCTTTTAGCATAAAGATCAGCACCAATGACATGGTTGTATTTTATTGAGCTCCTAGGTCTCTTGCAGTATGGACACAGGGTACATTCAGTGATGATGGATATTTTTATCGCCCAAACTTGAATGCCAACACCAGCTTTTTACATGTCTATCTTACTGCCATTTTTGGCAGAAGTCTTTTGTTCTGCTCCAGGCCGTTGTCACTGTGACACATCCGAAGATACCAGCTCCCAATTATCGACAAATGCGTATGCAGAAACGTTAGGTGTGTCACCTCTGTTGGCATAGGTTATCCATGCAACACACACTAGACTGCTACAAAACAGACATGGGGTCTCCTTCCGGTGCCCCTCTCATGACTTGCGAGGTAAGGATACACATCCGTTATGGTTTATACTCTTGACACCGAGTCTAGAATATACGCCACTGACCAGCTGCAGTAGCCGGTATGCCAAATTTGCACATCATGGGACAATAGCATCTCTGTGAATGGTATTA
Organism: Breviolum minutum Mf 1.05b.01; assembly: GCA_000507305.1. Classification (NCBI taxonomy): domain Eukaryota; class Dinophyceae; order Suessiales; family Symbiodiniaceae; genus Breviolum; species Breviolum minutum. The sequence continues at coordinate 8,039 of DF245095.1, read as the reverse complement.
AAAATTTTAGTCAATCCGACACAACCCCTTGAAGTCCAATACCCTCCTGAGAATGATTTTCGATTAATATTGGAGGTTGTACCAAATTTCATTGCACGATCTGCCTGGTATGGCCCCCACCACTGATGGTGGTAATATTTTCGAGAGCTTTACAATGCTTTCCGTGTTACGGCCTTGCTTAGATTCTATAGATCCCGATAGAATGGTCAACGGCCTTGTGTCGAACATGGTCTCAGCTAGTCGCTCTTCGCAGGTGCAACCACCTTGGCTACAAAAATGGACCTTCAAAGTTGATTTTTCCTTTCACAAAGTTGTTCCACAAATTGGCTATTCTTTCAAGGCTGTACTCCAACTATTTTAGTGAGGGATAGTCCATCCGCAAGCACCAGCACTAGTCGAACTTTTGGTGTTTTTTATAGCTTGTTGTATATCTATACATTTACATCAATCTTCATCGGTCACACATTCAACTTTCGGGGATATGACTTAAGTTTCCGGAAATTGATCCCCTATTCTTCATTACACATCCAAAACTTGCCCCAATCGCGAAAGAATGCATCATGGATCTTTTCAACACTAAATTCTGCATAACATGCATTCATGATACCGTTGTTTCAATCGTGTTGCATGGTAATCTGACAAGTTTTTCCTGCTTTGAAACGACAACCGCTTCAAGTCCTTGATAGTAAATTTTGGTTACATTTTCCCATCTGTCATGGGGTTCAACCCTTACAGACAAGCGGAAGACCTTTTTCTGTTATCTTACCTTTTCGCCTTCAAGTGAAGTGCTCACGAATTGAGTGGATGTTTTGGTTCAACTTTCTTTACATACCGAGTATGCTTTTTTTAGTTTGGGTCCTGAAGATCTTTTCCAAAACGTGTAAATGCTTGCTTTTGAGCTTGCGCTCTCATGATTGTAGTCTTTTCTTGCATGCTACTATTATGTTTCACAATAATCGACTGATGGTTCTAAATATCAATATTCATCTCTTTCACCACAAACCAAATGTTGGATGAAATCCTTTTGATTTTAGCACTTTTCCCAATGAGGAGTGATCACTCAACCTTTCCAATTTTCAAAGGTTCAGGACTTTGAGGATGCGACGAGTCTGTTTCGTGACTTGCTTGTATTCCACTGAGGTGAGATCAAAACCATCCATCTCTTCCCCTGGCCTAGCGTTTTTCGGTGATCTTATGGAGGAGTATGTTTAATTTTCGGTACAAGTCCTCGACCCATCTGATTAGGTCTGAGCTTAGTACCATTCTCATTTACACTTCCTTCCAGCTAGCCTCAATTTGTGAACACCAATCTGTACATGAACTGGCATGTATTCGGATGTCAGTTGCCTTTGGAAGAAGAATCTCTTTCTGTCTGGCTGTCACACTCTAGGAAGCTTCCACTGCGTCGAAGGTATGTCTACCTTGGAACATTTATGTTCACAGAGATGGGACGATGGTGTGGAATCTCTGCGTCTAGTGTACCATAGGGTCAGTCACAAATGGAAGGAGGTGTGGTGGCTGAAGATTATCAAATCGTGAGATGATGAACACTGTCGTCCGTCTGGTAAGTCTTTCACGAACGTCGGCTGCAAAGCTTCTATCCTAGCGATCAGCTAATGATGAACAGTGAAGAATCCCACACGATGCATTTCAGCCATCAGCAAAAATTTTCAGCAGCTTGGTTTAAATCTCCTCCAATCAAGATGGTCCCTTCCATAGCTGCGTCAACGATAGGCTTCATGCATTATGCATCGTTCATTATTGCACTTGCTCTGCCGTGTTTCCATTTGTATATCCATAGAGAACAACACAAAGAATTTCGATGTTTCTAAATTTGACCATGCCGCAGTGATTCTCGTTGTGTTGAAAATCTCAGGTGAGATATTATGTGAAAATTTTTTCATAGGTTCAGTGGCTAAATCGCAACACCCCCCGTGAATGGTAAAGTGCTTTCTTCTTTTTTGGATTGTTTGGATCTGGGTCTTACATGCTTGCCGAAAACACAATGCTTTTTGCCTTTTGTAAAAAAATATGCTTCGGCCTTTTGAGATTTAATCGTCAATTGGTTTCTGAAATCACGAAATTCCATTTTGAAGGTGTTCCAGAAAAAACATGTGTTTGTTGTTCATACCTGTTGGGTTATAAACACAAATCCTGCATTCACTGTGTGGTGGGCCTGGGTTTTTTGCCTCACCAATTCTGTAAAAACGACAATAGCGATGGATACAATATTCATTTCCAATGCAACGAGAGTGCAATTCGCAATGGATGTCTCGGTCATGCTGCAGGTTTCTGTGTCTTTGAATTTCTAACTGTGTTCATTTAACACAGTCAGTTGATTTTGGAGACAGGCGAAATTGGACTGGCTATATAGCCATGTCACTTCTTGCCTCCTGTGGTAAAATAGTGTCGCAGTGAAAAAGCAATTCAGAAATCGATGCACCAAAACACTGAGTTAAACAAGGTACAGATATCAGAAAACATGTTTTTGCTCACTGCATGCCGTGTGCATTCACACGGCCACGTGTGCCTTTGGCAGGACTTAAATGCTCAGGAAATTGCCCTTAATGGATAACAATTCAAAATCCAAACACCACGAGGAATCAAGACACAACCAAAAAGAGAATGAATTTAAAACCAAGCATGGCAATCATTCCTTAGGGCTTCTCGAACGTGTTGGCGATCTGTCACGTTTCTGGTTGTGGCGACTGTCTCGTTCACGCGGAGTGGGCGTCAAGCTCCCTTTCATCATTCTGCTGAAACTCGACATGAGCTCTTTGGACTGTCTATCCAAGGCATCTTTCAAGGATAGGGTGAGGTCTTGGGTCACAGAGTCAATCCTTGCTTCAACTTGTGCAACCTTTGTAGAAATCTCGGTTCTATCCTCTTTCATTTGCGGCTGCATGTCCGCAATTGCAACCTCTAAGGCCGAAATGCGGTTGCCTTGATTCATCATTTGCTCATCGGATACTGAGGACACATTTGCTGCTGTTACATTGCTCATTCCACTCGCTGCAACTGAACTAACTGAGGGCGATGATGATGTCACTGAAGGCACTTCACCAGGTGTCTTAACACTATCAACTCCTCTCAATTTTCCAGCCACAATCATGGGTGGTGCCTTTTTGATCGATTCAACCATGTTGATCATCACTTCTTTACCGTTCACCAGCAATGTAGAATGTGGAGGCTCCTTCTCAGCTCCCACAAGTAAATCTCCATTTGGCTTCTTTTTGAGTAGGCGAAATCCCCACCCAATTTGTGATGAGACACCATCAAGAGCTTCCCTGGAAATGTTCCGAGGCAAACCCTGCAAAACATAGTGTCTTAGAGCTTGCACAAGGTTTGGCTTGACTGTGGCATCAGGCCTTAACTCTGGATATGCACTTGCATATCTCGTTCTGCAGACACGAATCCCATAGCTCGCTTTTCCAGCAGCCATCACATCAACCTTATAGATGAGCCCCAAGTGATCTGGCACACGAGGTGTCGACGAGATGGCAGCTGGCAATTCCCTTCCTAACGATAGGCATCCTGATTTGACTCATTGAGTTTTGGACTGACAAAAACTGCCGGGGACGTCAGTCCGCTCAACTTCAACCATTGTTCAAGAAGCTCTTGCTTTACTGTCAGCATTACACTGAAGTAGTCAGCTTTTTCTGGCGTCGATTTGGCTCTTCTCAAAGACCAACGTCTGAATCCCACATGTTGAATGTCTGGCTTCGTGTCATTGAATAGCAATCCCAAAAGCATTTTCAAAGGACCATTCGATAGATGGCCCCATTGTTCCTCGTCCACAGGTGACGATGCACTGTTAGGATGATTTCTGTAGATTCAGCCGCTGTCACCTTGATCTCTTTGATTGGTGATCTGGTTGCATGAATGTCACCCAAATGAACAATTGAAATGCGTACAAGTGCAGATCCTCCCCACGGGTCAGAAGCCTTGATCACATGAGTTTCTTGGACAAATGATGCCTTTACTTCGATGCTTTCACCTAACACAATTGAGTTGCATTTACTGGTCAGCCTTTTGCCATGTTGCAAATATGGTTCAATCTGAGCTCGTGTGGCTAAGCTGACTCCAACTGTCGTTGGTGACCATTTCCTGTTGACTTCAACGGGTGAGTCTCCTACAGCAAATGTACCAGGTGGAATAATCAACATAGCAAGGTCAATTTGTGTAGGCTTCTTCTGAACCTTTGATCTCCAGAACTTCTGCAATTTGGAAACAGCCACATTCTTTTGCGATGTGACTTTGATACCATGTGATTCACAAAGATGCAAAATGGCTGGGTATGCAATGGCTGGTTTTCTGCTACCAATGGCATTAGATTCCTTCGCAGGCAAGTCAAGCTTACAAATTTCATTTGCAACCCTCAATGCCTCTTCTGCTGCATGGGCTTTGGTGATCATGAGGCCTGTGACTCTCCCTTTCATGGTCTGGTCTCCAAACCCAAGGAAATTAGGCTGCAATGTGAGACAATCGCCAAGTACAACTTCTTGTAACCACAATGTTCGCAAAAGCAATGACAAGATCTGTATGGACTGAATAGGATGTTGCATGGAATCATGATATTCACACCAAGCAATGTCAGGCGCAAATGTTTCAAATGATACTCCCTGTACTCGAATTTCATGTGGAAAGATTTGTACATCCAAATGATTTAGACATGCCTCGATCGCATCCCATCCACACCATCCACTGATACCAACTCCCAAATGGGTTGTCTGATCAATCACCGAACCAGATGCTCTTTCGCAAGCAGATTTAAAAGCTTCTGAGATTTTTCGGTCTGCAAAACCAGTTCGATAGCTATAAAACCAGTGAATGTGCCTTCGTACATTTGGTTCAATGTAGATGATTCTCCAATGTTTGTTTACAAGCACAGCAGCAATTTTCCCACGTGTCTTGGAATTGGTCATGAGTGCATCGATGGCTTCCTTTCTTAGGATCTGGCCGCAGCTCCAAGCACCAAAGTTGTCAAGTTGCCCTCTTCGTGCAACCAACTCAAGGTAAAAGGTCATCTCATCCTGAGCAATAGCTGGACCATGAAATGTCGTTTGCCACATTCTCTTCATTTGATCATTCCAATGCACTTTGTCATCTGGGATACATTGTATGACCTGTGTGTCATTGATATGTTCCCCAAGAAGATGTCGAAGATCATCCTCAAGTGATGGTTCTCTTACAGTGGTGTCTTCAATACTTTTGATTTGGAATGGCAGTGTTGGCGATACCTCAACATGATGCACAAACATCTTTCTGATATCCATAGGCACGACATCTTCACAACACCACACTTCGATCCACTCAGCATTGAACCTATACTGCAAGTTGTTCTTGTTGATGCACTGTTTCTGGAAACGTACCAAGAAATTCGCAATGTCAAAACAAAAGTTGGGCTTGAATGCACGCAGCGGCCATGCCTGGAGTATGATCAACAAAGCAAGCAATGCATGAAATTCAGTGATCATGTTTCCAACGATTCGTGTAGCAAGGCCAACTTCTCTAGGTACAACAATTCTCTCAGTGATACCAGCATTGACCAAGCTCTCAATAGGATGTATAAATCTACAACCATCTTGATTGACCAACTGTCCCAAAATGACACCTGGCATTTTGTGCTGTGATGTATAGCTAGCCATAACACTACTGGCTGAGAGATGTTCAACTCCATTCCATGTCCTGAATTGCACGTTGCGTGCATCAAACTCACACCGACAATCATACCTGTTGCAATCTTGATGGTGTGTGAAGCCACGAGGAATGTAAGACCTGGGCATCCTTGATATTTTGCAATATTCGTTCAAGTCAAACGGTTCAAGTCTCACATCCTCAAGTAAATCATTCGGCAAATTCATCAAAAAGGCCTCTTGACATGGTATGTAGGGCGCTGAGTCAACGCTTGGCTTCAATTTCCAATCATCTAGTGCTTTGCAAGATGGTCCTACCAAATAAGCAATCAAAATGACTCTGTTTCGATGAAGCGGTCTGAATTTCTTGGTGTTGAATTGGTGCTTCAAAATACTGCAATAGCCATGGTTCTTGAGACGGTTATAGAGACCAACCTTGAAGGATTCCTCTTCATCTATCCACGTTTTCTATCACCAGCACCTTGATCCCCAAAAGGGCCGCACTGCTATTTTTTTTGTGCTGGAAGCTGCTTGGGTTTATCCCGGGCGGAGCGCCCTTCAGTCAGCGAAAGGGCCGCACTGCTATCATCAAGGAAAAAGCAATAGCGCCTTTCGCTGACCAACCATCTCTCTTACCAGCTAAGGAGAATGATATACATGGGGTGATAGCAAGCACACCTTTGTCAAGCTCAGATACGTCTTGCCACAAACTTTTATCGTGGATGTCCCTGCAAGTTGCGGGTTCTTGATGATTTCGATTGTATGTTTCAACAGCGTTCTGATCATAATCAAAATCTCCCAGCTGTCTTATTGTTGATGAATCTGAGCGCGGGACTGAGACCACCAAATCCACCACAGAAAGCTTCATACACCCTGATCTCATCGGCTCTGATGACTCCAGGTTGGCGCAGGAGAAGTGATCCATTACATACCACTGCTAGTCAATCAGATGCACAGCCCCAAGAACACGCAATTGCAACGAAGCTGATTACATTTCTCAAGGACAAATCTCCATTAATGCTGTTTGTCATGTTTGAGATCGTCACTAAACGCTTTTTCACCACATGGCAGGGACAAGTGGAAGCCCCGTCAATCAAAGACATAACACCGCAAAAACCTTTATTGACAGAATTTAAGACTTATCGAGTAAAAGATGAAATAACTTAGATTTGCTTAGTGGGCTTTTTAGCTTTTTTTTTCAAAGATTTTTGCCTTAGAAATTAAAGAGTAAAAAAAAACTCGTTCCACAAGACCTAGGGTTATTTCTGATTCTCGTTTTCCCAAGACAGATCTTGTTACTAAATTACAAAGACTTTTGGGAATTATCATGAGATGAAGTTACCACACCTAAGACTTTGATTTTTTCAAGCAAAGGAAGTTGTCCTGATGATATTATCTAAAGCAAAAATTGGTGCCCAAATTTTTGGCCTAGCTNTATTTTTTGACAATGTCCACGTGTTTGGATAACATGTTTCAAAACAATTTGTTGAATATCGGGGCGTGTTCTCTCAAAAAAAAGAAAGTTATTTTAAGAGGGCCAAAAGATATTTGCCTTTCTCGTCGCTGTGTGAGACTCAAGTGGCATGTTCCGCCTTACCTGTGGAGGCTGCTTCGGACTGAGGCTGCTTCGGCCTTTTTTGCTGCTTTGGCTGCTTCGGCCTTCTTAGGCTGCATTCGGCCTATGGAAGGGAAATGACAGCGATTGTCAGAGACCTGGAAATTGGATTTCCCATGGTTGGACATCAAGCAGGGTCCATTTCGGCTTGGCTGCCAAATCTGTCATGAGGCCGGAGTTAAGTCCAAGTGGGGCATGTTTAGTGTTACAGCACCAAGCCAGATGCAGCGAATTTCTTTTCAAAGACATCAAAAGAAAGCCCAACACAGAGAAGCTGCTTGTGGCCAAAAAGTTGTTTGTGCTCCTGCAGCCGATGTGATCGAAAAGATCGTCAGTGACATTCAGAATGGAACACCGACTTGCAGCTCAATTTTTTTTTGCTTTAGATCAGTAAGGAGTATTTTTTTGCTTACAGATCTGCAGCTTCAAAAATTTTGCTTTAGATCAGTAAGGATTTTTTTTGCTTACAGATTTCGAGCTCAAAAATTTTGGCTTTAGATCGGTAAGGAATTTTTTTTGCATACAGATCTGCAGCTTCAAATTTTTTGCTTTAGATCGGTAAAGACATTTTTTTTGCTTACAGATCTCGAATTCAAAAATTTTTGCTAGATGACAATGATCTGTAAGGATTTTTTTGCTTACAGATATGCAGCAAAAAGAATTTTTTTGCTTTCGATCAGTAAGGATTTTTTTTTGCTTACAGATCTGCAGCTTCAAAATTTGCTTTAGATCAGTAAGGTATTTTGCTTACAGATCTGCAGCTTCAAAATTTTTGTTTAGATCAGTAA
>DF245094.1:0-32670 GCA_000507305.1 Breviolum minutum Mf 1.05b.01 | reverse complement strand
AACCTTCACAACCAGAGTTCCCATCTCGGGGTCTTGCCATCGTTCTTGACTGGCTGGCTGGTCCTTCGGGATGACGATCTGGATGAAGTAGCGCACCATCTTGACCCAGGGGTTCACCCGCTCCTGGGGAGACGCTTCGTCTCTGGCTCTCTTGCCGCTGGCATTGGGCTCCATGACTTGCGACGAGTCGAGATGACACAGGAAATGGGGCTCCGTTTCTGCGGAAACACTCCTCGTTTGTCTCTACTTGAGGCTGTGATTTCATCGTCAGGTTCAGGACTTCGAACTCTGTCACCTCCTTCTTAAGTCTATCTTCTTGTCTCTTTCTTAAGTTCTGAATCTTCATAGTATTGAACCTCTGAAGTGGTATCCTAAGTGCTCCTGTTGGACCCAAGTGTAAAGGAATCTCTTCTCTTTCGCCTCGAATCCGAATCCTCAATCCCTTCTCAGGACTTAAGATAAGTTCTCCATGACAATGAATCAGAAATGATAACGATAGCAAGAAGGGTGCGTGTTGGCTATGCTCATCTTCGAAGACTGCTGGTCGTAAGAGACTACCATTAACTCCCAAACTACATGGAATAGAAGCCACTCTGGTAGTGGTGGAAGTCTGATGGACGCTCTTGAATCGGTTGATTTCGGGGTGCAGTGTTATCTTAAGGTGCCCAGGAAGTTGGCTGCAGAAATTGTGAAGTGTTTGATTTCCAATGGCAAGTCTCTGGCATCCCGTGTCAACCGTGGCACATGTATGATCGTGTACGTCTACTGATCTATCTACCATTCCACAAAACCATGTTGGGAAAAACTGTAAATCCATCCTTCTCCACTCATGCCCTTCGAATGCCAAGCGCTTCTTGTAGCACTCACGGGACACCGCCGAGTCGGGAACCGTTGAAGAAATGTTTTCCTTCGGTTCCTCCATGGAATGGCTCACCTGCTCCTGTTCCAGGTGACCAACAAAATACATCCTCCTCTGTTTCGGAGGCGGCATCAAGGTAGTGGTTCTCGTGTGTCTTCGAAGATCCACTTGCTGGTGCCGACTTCAGAGGATGTGGACACTGCCTCTTGAAATGTCCGAGCTCTCCGCAATTGTGACACTTTGTTCTTCTTTGTACTTCTCGAATGTTCCACTGCCCGCTAACGTTGTAGTTGCCCGGACGGAAGCTTCCATAGTGTCCCTTGCCCTTGCTGTTGTTGAAGTTTCCAGTACCCTTACCAGTACCGTAACCTCGGCTCAAAAACTTCTCCTTCTTGAGCTTCATCGACTGCTGGTAGTTCTTCTTCTTCTGAAGGATGGTCGCCAAAATCTCTTGGGCTTCGTTCTCGTCCAAGACCTCCTCTGGATCCACGTCCTCGGTCTCGTGAACGTCGATAAGATAGGTCTCCAACTCGTTGATCTCCGCATCAAACTCATTCTCGCCTTCTTCGTCCTGACCGCCAGCCTCCTGGTAGTTCTCGGTGAGCATGATCGATGCCGTCATCTTCTTCTTGTCAGCACCGAGCTCCTGAGCTGATAGTCGGGTCTCGTTCTTCCTCAGCCACTCCTTGATGGATGTCGGCTTGATACACCCATGGGTGTAGTTCAAAAGGGCCTTCACTTCGCCGTCAGCTAGTTGTAGCCCGTTGATCATCAAGAATCCCTCGTACTCTTCAGGTAGAGAGATCTTGTGTTCGTGTACCTTCCTCAAGGCTGTGTCCCATCTTGCAAAGAACTCCCGCCATGATTCGCCCTTCGTCCTCTTCATATGATAGGTCAGTCGAGACATTGCTGTCAGCATATGCTCCTGTCTATCCTCCCCATAGTATTCCGGGCGGTTCATCTCATCCAGCAAAAACTCGGCTCCCTTAGGGTTGTTAAGCCAGGAACCATCTTTTGCCAGAAACTTGAAGTTCTCAAACGCACTGCCCCCCAGTGCCTTCAGCAACAGTGGTCCACGTGATTTTGGTTTGGCCTTTGTCGTCGCCAACCATAACTTCGCCTTGATCAGGTAGTCCTCAAAAGGGGATGATGCATCCCAACTCGGTGCCGGGCCGGACTGGCCCCGACCTTCCTCTTCTTCCTCTTCATCTTCATCTTCACCTCTTCGCCGCCGGGTTCGACGGGGACTGGTCGTACCTCCTTCTCGACGCATGAACTGCTGAAAGCGCCGAAACTCTTGTAGTTCTGCTCGTGAAAGACCAGATGGCTCACCCTGCATCTGCTCCTCAAAGTCACTCGCAGGACCATGAAGGTCGCCATCGGATTGGGGCACCGAAACGTGTTCCATCTCCGATCAGGGGCGACTTGCTAACTCAAAACAGATCCTCTCCCAAAACCACCAAGAACCAAAGAAGGCCCAGATCAGAACTGGGCTCCGCTACCACTTTGAAACTGGGAAAGGCCGTTGCAAGACTCAAAACCCCAGAGACTGCAAATCTGTTTTTCGCTAGCAAGAAGCCCCTGAGCGAAGATTCGCATCATCCTATGGTTCACTTGAGTTAAGCCAAGATTGCGGTCACATGACAGATCACGAATTTCACAGAGTCAAATTGGGAATCTTCCCCAAGTCGGGGTGAAAATATGAAATATTTGAGTTGCCACCACCTAGGTTTATCAAAAATCCCTACATAACCGGGTAGTATTTCATCCCTTAAAAACCTTTGCTCAACTGGCCGCCAAGATGGAGGTGACCAAACGACGACGGAAAAATCATCGACCTATCCATTGATGGTCTTCGCTAGAGGGTTCACAATAAATTTGCCCTGTTGTTTTTTGTCAAATCAATGGATCTGCTAAAGTGTATCAAAATTCATTGAATTTATGTTGGGGATACTATAATAATAGTGGTGTAAAATCCATGCCCATAGGATCCACGTATGGTATATTTATCCACATTTACCGTAAAAATCAACCATTCATGTAGCAAAACTTGGATCCTATGGATACTCTTTTAGGACTATGAAACGGGAGAATTATGTGAATTTTTTCCATACCCACGAAACCCTTCATGGGCCTGCCAAAGGTGACATGCGCGCTGGGATCGCACCTGGAGCAGTGGAGATTTCAGGGCCCTGAAAGGTTGGTTGTTTGATCTAACCCTCCCTGAAACTAAGAGCATTGGCCCCTGAAGTTGATGGGAAATCCAAGAGAAAAAATCTCCTTTTCCAAAGGGCCTATGTTCAGGGGCGAGCTGTTTGTTTCAGGGTAGGGGAATTTTTGTTTCTGCCCAATTATATGGGGATAGGATTGTACTACCCAATTATATGGGGATAGGATTGTACTACCCGGGGATTGTAGAAAGCCAATGTGAGGATCCCTATAAACCAATCAGTATAATGGAATGGGGTTTTGAACGCTGCTTAGCTGGCAAATTCAAGCAACACGGTTGATGCAAAAAATCTGCACCATTTGTGATACGTTTAGAAATACGTATATAAACAAATCCCTAAACACTTCGGTACTGTGGATAATGATGGGACATCTTTATATATATCCTTGAGTCCACAAAATGATTCCAGTTGCAACAATCAATTGGATTCACCAAAAAAGCAGTGAATTGTAAATGGGACGATATTTCACACACCGTTTGACATGAAATGTTGGACAGCATTGCCAAGGATGTCCCAGCGAAGTCACATGATGTCATGATATGTCATGATAATATACTCGGAAGACCCGTTAAAAGACTTGTTGGCTTCACATGCATCATATTTGTTTCTTTGTCATCTTTGCACACATCATTTGACAAGCAGTATTTAATAGTACTTTGCTCCCTCTCTCTCAATATGCATATAGACATACATTGAAAATATATACATAAAAATATGTGTATAATACATATATCAATATATGTAGTTGGTGGTTTCAACCCATTTGAAGAATATTAGTCAAATTGGATCATTTCCCCAGGGTTCGGGGTGAAAATAAAAAATATTTGAGTTGCCACCTCCGAGATATATACATATATATATATATACAAAACATCCTGAAAAATGATGGCTAAAATAAGCCAAGCCTAACGCCCTCCTTTCGTCGATTCGATGAAACACATCTCATCAGATTTCTCGAGACCCGACCCGGTGACTCGGTGACCTCTGAGGTGCAACAGGCAACGCGTCAACGCTGCCATTGGCGGGACGAGGGGGGACGGTTATGGGCCGTAGTTGTTTCGGAACTGTGGAACCAAAGCGGGCTGCAGAAATCGACGAGTTTTTTTTCAAAAAAAAAACACATGACTTATAAAAGCATAAAAAAAGAAGACCCAAGGGGACCGTGCAGTTTTTTTTTTGGGGGGGGTGGGTGGGTGGGGTTTTGTTTGACGATGTTTTTGTTGTTTTACTTGGGTTTGACATAGTTTTGGTTTATTTCGGGTGGGTTTGGAAGCGTTGAATGCTTTATTATGTCTTTTCATGATACAACAGGTTTCCGGAAGAGGTGGACTTATGGTAGACTATGTGTATATACAATCAGTTTAAGCTAATTCAATCATATTTAACCGCTAAATATCTTGAAGTCAACAAAAACAACTTGGCCACCATTCACATGGCACTCACCCCAAATAAATTTCAGGACTGGAGAAACTTCATTTAAATCTGGAGTTGGAGTTTCATTATTTCATTGGTATCTGCTTGAACATGCATGAGCAACACCCCCCCCATAGATCCCCATACCCCTGTGATGAAGCAACCATTTTCTCCCGCCACATCCCGCAACGTTGCAGCACCGGCCAGCACCGTTTCGCATCACCTAGAGGTATACTACGAGGTCCACGAAATGCAAGCCGCCGATGCCGCTGGACGCATCAAATCATCCAGGCTAGGTGGCGGTTGAACCAACCCATTTGAAAAATATGCTCGTCAATTTTCATCATTTCCCCAGGTGAGCCACGAAAAAAACCCTTACTACTTTCCATGAAATACTGGTTGGTTAATAGGGATCCTTATAATGGTTTATTGTAATCCCTATATAACTGGGTAGTATAATCCCCTATATACCCTAACCAACCAGGGTTTTTTTCATTGCTCAGGTAGGGATGAACATGAAAAAAATCTTTGAAACCACCACCCAGGACCCAGTGACCCAGGGCTAACCGGCTTAACCCCACCACTGTATGGTACCATCCTTTTGGGTCGATCCCCCGGCGGGCAACCCTCACAAATCCAGGAACTGATGGAACTTTTGGGGGAGGTGACGAAAAAAAATGAGGATCTTATGGTCGATAGATCAAATTTACCCTCTGGTAAACTAACATAGCTGGCTGGAATATCACCATCTTTAATAGGAAATACATCGTCAAAGGGTCCATTTTCCATTGCTATGTTAGATTACCGCAGTGTACCACTTTTTTTTCGAGATCAGTGATTATATCCCTTTTCAAATCATAGATACCGCGAAAACAAATTCAACAATTCAAGAAACTTGACGCTTGCAAATTTCCACAAAATGTGCAACAAGCTTTTCCATAGCTGTTGAAAATCCCATCACGATTTGAAGTTCAACCAGGATTTTAGCGGGTTAGTGACAATGCTCCTTGGAAGGCGCAGAGCTGCTACTAGTAGCTGCTGCTTGAGAGCTAGCAGTAAGCAATAAGGATGCTCCTCAGAACATATATTCAGCCCCTCCAATAGGGGTGACCATTTCCAAACATGGATAGAAGCCAGCAGCAAATCGACTCCAAACAGAACTAATCACAAGTCTTCAAGAATACCTTTTTGGTGGACAATGGTGGTATAGATGCAAATAAGCCTCCTTACTGATCCTTACTGAAGCCTTATTGCTGGCGGAGTAGTTTTCCGTTAGAATGGCCATGAATTGCACAAGCTAATCTGAATCAAACAAACTGAACCTTAGATTTGCTTCTTTGGTGGCTGGAAAAAAATCATATAACATTCCCCCAAATGGTGGTGAAAAATGGTGATCGCCCATGGTAGAATCCACAAAAAATCACCAACAAAAACAAACAAAAGTCAAGTCAGGTACCATACGCCCACACATCACAGCTCAACCGCATCACAACCTGCGATTGCCATCCACGGTGTGACATGAACCACGGGTGTGTTGGGTGTAAGGATATCTTACCGTTCATACAAGAAATCCGGCTAACCAGTTGAGGTTGGTAGTTTATCCTATTATTTACAGGGTTTTATACATCCCAGGTGGTGCAGGATTCTTTCCCATTTATGGTGGATTCCGATCCCATTTCTGGCTTCCCAGAAAGCTTCCCCCATGTTCTACTCGAATGGTGAATTTGGGACTCTGTCTTTTACCACTTCAGCTGTAAATTTGCCTGAAATCTGGTGATATTCGGCAAAATCCGAAAGGATCCTTTTTGACCAAAAAACAACCTACCCTAAGAATCCTTGGGATGTCATGGGGTGTCAAAAACACCTTTTTTGAGGCTTCAGGGGTGTCACTAGGAGGGTCTGGTGTTTCCATATAGGAGGGGTCAAGATCCTTACGGTAGTATATCTGCCGTTTTAACGTTTTTTCCGTCGGACCTCGTGATGAAAAAACTCTTGAAGACCTTGTCCAGAAATTTCGTGAAAATCCAGAAGAGAAAACGTTGAGAATGTTCTCGCCATTTATTGGAATCTTACACCTTAGAAAATTCGTATGGAACCTCAGAATCACCTGTGTGAAAAAAGAAAAAACATCTGAACCAAACCATCAAACCCCTTTTTTTCGGCCGCCCCTTATTTTCCTCTGGAAAAAAACCAAACGCATCTCGTCATGACAAGGATCCGCGGCTAACTTAGCCGGTGGCGGATGACTGCTGACATATACTGTATTTTGGGTGAAACTTGAGAAATCGCGACTCAAGGGGCAGGCCGAGCACCGAGCAGCAAACACGACTTAGTATCGACTTGACTCGTATCGCAGTTTTAACATGCTTGCCTTTTTAATCCTTTTAGCCTTCAAGGCTTGCTTTTTTTCACATTCCGATTCATCTGCCCGAAAATGGGGCCGGCTTTTTGAGCTCCAAGATGTGTCGACCGGATGTGCGTTTGAGCCGTGACATCGTTTCCAAAATGGAAAACCGGTTCTTTTCTGCAATGCCTCCCTTCAGGGTGGTATACTTTGAGTGCTACTTCCATCATGTTGGCTTGGTGAATGCAGTGATGGAAAAGTCGCATTCCCACTTCGATGTAGATGCATATATATTTATACCTGTGAAAGATTCAGCAAACAAAATACCCAACCAAGAGTGAAGATTCAGTCGCGTAAGAAGGGTGGCGACTCGCCCAGTTCCTAGGGGGGTGCGATGCAGCGTTCCCTTAAACATCACAACAAAGAGGTTCTGATGTTGAAAATTATCCACCAAATAACATAAACAAACACAAAAGGATGGTGACTTTTTGTGAATTACACCCCAGAAGATATCCAGAAGATTAACATGTCCCCTAAAAATGGACTATTTCAGTAGGGAATACATCTTCCAACCATTGCTTTTCAGGGAACATGTTAGTTTTCAGGGGAGTATGTGATTGTTTGTCAAGTATGTGTGATCATCTTTTAAAGAAAATTGGTGACATGATGTGAACTTGGGTCGCTAGTTTCAGCCATAGAACTTCGAAAACTCCTACCTTGAAATGATGTGTTGTTTTTTCCCGGTATACCACCACAAAATTGGGAGCCACGGATCCCGACACGGAACCGCAAAAAAAAAAGGGACATGTTTGTTGGGAATGGATGAGGCGGACAGGATTTTTGGCGCCGGGTAGTTGGGTAGTTCCCTTCATTCCTTATGGTTACACTCCAGGGAATTAACATATCCCACCTTGGGAAAAGGAAAATCATCTTCAAAATGCCATTTTGGGGGGATATGTTAGTTCCCTGGAGGGTATCTTGTTTTTTACAGACTCAGTTCGTAGTTGGTGGCGTGAAACCACACCCATCTGGAAACTATGAAGCCGTCAAAATTGGATCATCTCCCCAGAGATGAAAATAAATAATGGATTTTCTTCATGATTTTCCAATGATTTTCAACCACCACCTAAGTTCTGCTTATCTGTTGGACTTGATTCCCGAAAACCACCCCACGAAGTTCAACAGTGGGTTGGGGCCCCTGAAAGCTAATATGGCTGGTAAATCACCATGTTTCATGGGAGATACATTGACTCAAATGGGTTGTTTATATGTAGTTTATCCCATTAAAGAAATGGGATTGAAAGACATTTTTTTATCTATGTCTATTTCTTCCTTCCTCTTGGGATTCTACCTACTTTTAGGGTTTTTTGCTGTTAAACTTCCAAACAGTAGGTCTTTTTGATACGTTTTTGCTGGGAAAACATCTACACATGAAGAAAAATCAGCGTATCAAATCCTTCTCCGGTTAAAACAGATATGTCTTCTGCGGGCCGAAAATCAGTGGCTTTTGTCAAGCATCAGGGCGGTTTCCAGTGAACTGAGATGGGATCTTCCCTACTACCTTTAATAGATGCAAGTCGCTCCCAGAGCGGTACGAGTACTGACACAAAAAATCCAAAAAAACAATCTCACGACCTGGAATTTGGTAGTGAAAAACACTGGTTGGTGGTTTCAAGCCATTGGAAAAATATTAGTCAAATTGGATCATTTCCCCACATAGGGATGAAAATAGAAAATATTTCTCCGCTTCTCCGCTTCGTCTGCAGCCGGCTGAGTTAGAAATAGAAAATATTTGAAACCACCAACCAGAAAACATGTAAAAAATCTCTCTCTCTCTCTCTTTGTAAGTTAGTGGAGAATGAGACTGGGAGATTCCAAAAAAGCCACTGATTTTTTCACCTCTTTCGGCCGAGGACGGGCTACGAAAAAACACATCTACCATTTCTGTGGGGATTTTCTCTTCGGCGAAAAAACACGGGAAAGATTACCAGGTCCACAAGGCCCATGGTTCTTCCATAAACCTTCCTGGCCATTTTTAGGGATTCCATTGAAAAAATGTCCATACGTGGCCCTGGTCAAAACCCCGAAAATCTTCCCGGAGAAAATCAAGTCACAGGAAGCTTTCCCTTTGACTTTCCCCAAGGCATTTTTGTGCGCGAATCTCAGGGATCATTATATTTTCAACCCCAACGATGCTATAAATTATAGGCAAATCAACGCAAAATTACCATCCCTAAGAATCCTTCGAATGTCACGGGGTGTCAAAAACACCTTTTTTGAGGCCCCAGGGGTGTCACTAGGAGGGTTTGGTGTTTCCATAGGAGGGGTCAAGATCCTTAGGGATACATATATGTATTGTTTGATTTCCCCTAAGTTGGGTAGTTTAATGATCCCTGTCAGACTTTGGCCGAAAATTGCAAATGTGCATTGGCGAAGCTATGTCTCGCCACACGGCGTGAGAAATGCATCGGAACTTCATGGGTGTTGACTCGTCCTTAGGATGGATGGATTTCAAGGAAGTCTCGACATGTATGTATGTATATATGTATATAAATAAATGTATATTTACAATTAATCATATATATATATANATATGTATTGTTTGATTTCCCCTAAGTTGGGTAGTTTAATGATCCCTGTCAGACTTTGGCCGAAAATTGCAAATGTGCATTGGCGAAGCTATGTCTCGCCACACGGCGTGAGAAATGCATCGGAACTTCATGGGTGTTGACTCGTCCTTAGGATGGATGGATTTCAAGGAAGTCTCGACATGTATGTATGTATATATGTATATAAATAAATGTATATTTACAATTAATCATATATATATATATGCATGTATACATATATATATATGTTTTGTATATATGTATTTGTATATGTATATGTACATAATATGTATATAATATATATATATATATATGAAACCTTCGGGGTTGCAACAAAAGTGCCACCAAAAAAGAACATCGGCTAATGGCTAATTGTTGGTTTGGGGTAACCGTAGAATTCCAAACCCCAAACCAACAATTAGCCATTAGTTAATAAATAGCATCACATTCCTTAGATGCTCCATGTGTGGAATCTTTCACTACATTTACCATGCATTCAAGACAAATAGTTTCCCTTTATTGGCCATTAGCCGAGAAAATAAAGCCACATGAAAAAACCGCATACCCCAACATAGCAATAGAATATCCCCATGTTCAATAGGAAATACATCTTAAAAGGGTCCATCTTCCATTGCTATGTTAGTTTACCGGAGTGTATACCTACTAATTTAACGTAAACATCAACCAAATGTGGGTAGATATACCAGTCCCATGGATCCTATGGGTAGGAGATGCATCTTCGGATGTTGGTTTACTGGAGGGTGTATTCTCCCTGAATCTGAAAGCGAGTTTACCCCTAGGAAACGTTCTTTGGTTAAATTCAACCTATTTTCAACGGCTTTCGCTGTTATTTTTAAAGATGAAATATAGACGCCAAATGAGCCACCAAAAAAACCCTCCTACTTTCCATTGTACCGGTTGGTAAATACAGACCCTTATATTAATGGTTTATCATAATCCCTAACATAACTGGGTAATATAATCACCTATATACTCCAATCAACCAGGTTTTTCTGTCTTTTGTCATTGCTCAAATGGTGATTTTACCCTGCTTGTTGCACATCATCCAGGTTCCATGTGAATCTTCAAAACTTGTAGTAACTGGGAAATGATCATCATTGTCTAGGAGATAAGAACTGATAGGAGTCAAATCTTAAGGTGCACCACGTGAATTCTTCTACAAGGTTGGCCCCAAAACCAGTTATAAGTAGGGTGAAAGAACTCCACTTATTTCGGGGTGAAATACCCATGTGAGGCGCCGTCAAAATATATTATAATTGTCTAGTATGTTTTTGAAGGGTTATCGTTTTTTGGGGGGGGCCATATCGTTTTACAAGATTTTTGCTGTTTTCGGCACCATCCTTCACGTTCATAAGTCATAGAGGTAGTGGTAGTGGTAGTAATAGTAGTAGTAGCAGTAGAAGTAGTAGTAGTAGTAGTAGTCGTAGTCGTAGTAGTAGTAGTAGTCGTAGCAGTAGTAGCAGCAGTAGTAGTAGTAGTGGTAGTAGTAGTAGTGGTAGTGGTAGTGGTAGTGGTAGTTGTAGTAGCAGTAGCAGTAGCAGTAGCAGTAGCAGCAGCAGCAGGAGGAGGAGTAGTAGTAGTAGTAAGAGTAGTAGTAGTAGTAGTAGCAGTAGTCGTAGTAGTAGTAGTAGTAGCAGTAACAACTTCAATGCTTCGAAACATCTTCTGTAGAAAAGGCTTTGGCCCAGTCACAGGGTCTCCCTCCTTTCCAGAGGCCAATTTTCAACAAATGGTTATCGCTAGGTTATCGTTAGGGTTATCGTTTTTTAGGGTTGCGAAATTTCCTCAAACTATGTCATGATGAGAAACCTTGCACCTGGTGACTTGGTGAAAAAGGCTTGGGATCTCTGCAATCAAGACTGGCCAGGATGCTCCATCATGAATATGATGCACTGAAAGGTTATCGTTTTTTGGGGGGGGCCATATCGTTTTACAGCGTTTCGTGCATGTCCGATGTCATTTTCAACCCCTCCCTACTAAATTGGTCTTCGCTTATTTTGACCGTGGCTCATGTATAATGCCATTTTATAGGGGATACCCTCCAGGGAACTAACATATCCCACCTTGGGAAAGGAAAATCATCTTCAAAATGCCATTATTGGGGGATATGTTAGTTCCCTGGAGGGTATACAGCAACTCCACTTATAACGATCGTCGAGGCCCACCTTGTGTCTGTATTTGTGTTTTTGACGGGTGAACTAACTGAAATTATTGATATCACTGATATCACCAGCTTCCGGTCCGGGGGGTGCCAGGTATTGTTGGAATAACACCACCCTGACAACCCCTCAAAAAACAGATGAGCCACGAACAAAAAACGGCCTTACTTTCCATGAAATACTGGTTGGTTAATAGGCATCCCTATTTAACTGCGTAGTTACCTACATATACCCTAAACAACTAAGATACAACTAAGGGATTTTTCATTGCTCAGATGTCATCCAACTTAAAACGATGTTGCATGTAAAGGAAACATGAAGACGTCATATTGGCACCACCAACCCTCAAAAAACTAAGATAGTCCCCTATACTTAAAGATATATTTGAGTGGATCCATGACTTTTTTCCAGCATTTTAAATTTCAGGTGGGATATCTGTTTTTTCCTCGTTTTGTTGTATGCCGGGTATGTCAAGGTGTTTCAACAAGAGGGATATATAGGCACGGCACCACTGCCTACCCCCCAAACCAAAACCAAGTATCTGCGACTCCGATGTATCCTCTCGCCTTGGTCCTGGGGGTTTGGGGCCCGTTTTTTCAGGTGGAAAGTTTGATAGCTCCAATGACAGCCCCGGATCCCCGCCTAAATAGGGACGAAGAGGGTTAGTAGATTTCCCCAAACACAAATGTTTACCATAAAAAATCAACTTCAAGCTATACCAGGTGATTCAATTCGTGACCTTTTTAACCCCAAACGTTGAAGGTCACTTCACCTTTCCAAAAGGTCACAAAAAACCATCCCCAAAAGGTCACAAAGAATTGGCAGGTAGAGGTAAATTATACGATACATGTTTTTGTTTTTGTGGGATATTTGAAAAAAAACAACGTCTGAAGTTTAACGTATGTAGTGTGGCACCTCCCCCCCAAAAGGAGGCGTTTGAAGACGACTTGTGTTTTTTGGGGTCCTTTTTTTTTGGTTTAAACCCAAAATGTTTCAGAGCTTTTCCTGCTAATTTGAGGGCGATATCCCATGTTAATATGTTTGACATGTGACATGTGGTCTATCCCATACCATCCATGGGACTGGTATATTTACCTACATGACTGGTTGATTAGGGTAGATGTGGGTAAATATACCATAAAATGGATGGTATATGATGGTATGGGAATAGTAAGCGATTTGCGGGAAAACGACAACATCTTGACCTTCTAGGGTGATTATTTTTGCAAAAGGTCCTTAAGAAAAAAACATGTGAAGGCTGTGGCTGCAGGTCAATGTTGAAACACATCATACAAACCTGGAACCCCAAAGAACCAGTTTAAAATGGTTGTTTGGTGATTCCCAACCCATTTCCTACGTATTTGAAATCCTCCAATTGAAACAACCATTTCCACATGGTGGTTGTTTGAGGTTCCAGGAACAATCACATGGGGAGCAACATGAAGTACCCCACGCTCCAGCCCACGCTACATCGTTTTTCAACCCCCTTCTGCGGGTGATGCTGAAAATCGTCGTTTATTTCAATTCAATCACCTCTTAAAAGCGGTTAAAAAAAGGGGGGGGAGATGAATTAACAACCTAGTTGCTGGTTTTGCACCAACCCATTCGAGTCGAATATGCGGCCGTCAAATATTGGAGCGAATTTCCCCAGGTTTAACTAGGTGGTGGTTTCAACCCATTTGAAAAATTATTAGTAAAATTGGATCATTTCCCCAGGTAGGCATGAACATAAAAAAATATTTGAAACCACAAGCCAGTTAAGGATGAACATGCAAAAATATTTGAGTTGCCACCAACCCAGCAACTGCTGTTGGTGATTCACCTGTGAAAGTTCTCCGGGGAGTTTTCATGTGTCGCACTCGGGGCCCCACCCCATGACGGATATCATGGGACTGGTATAGGTATACAAAAACCTACATAAAAACCATATATTTCACCATTAAAAACACCACCATTCATGTAGCCTTTTTATACCATTCCCATGGATCCTATGGGAAGCAACAAAAAATCCCCATCACTTCCGAAACTTGCAAAATCAACGTCAACATCCCAGGCCTCCGTGGGTCTAGGTGTCTCGGACTCCTGGAGAAGTGGCAAAAATCTGGAAGGGATGATGTTGAAACAACAATTATATTGAAGAACATGATGAAGATCAACACAAAAAATGACCAACAAGAATGAAGATGACAAATTTTGAACTACACTCCGGTAAACTAACATAGCAGGCTGGAAAATGGACCCTTTGAATTGAAGATGTATTTCCTATTGAACATGGGGATATTCCAGCCATCGCTATGTTAGTTGATCCCAGAGGGTAATAGTTCTTTTCTTAAAAAACGGAGGAATGGCAGTTGCTCATTTGCACCATCCTTAGATGTGCCAAGGTCGTGGTAGTTCAATTTGAGGAAGTGCTATTTCCCATGGCTATTTTTTATGGGTGGAAATCCAAAAAAGGGGGAACAACCCCCAAAACGGATGGTTTATTTCATGGAAAAGCCTATTTTTCAATGGATGATTTGGGGGGGAAAAATTTAAAACCCACCATTTTTTCAGGAAACACCCATATAAGAACTCAAAAAACATGATAATAAAATTCCACAACAAACAAAAAGGGGGACACATCCAGTAAAAACCCGGGAATTTCTACTATAATTGAACAACAGAAAAACCATATATGTTTGTTCACCCCCCCAACCCCACCATTTTACGTTACTAAGGCCAACGAATGGAAGCGTTTTCCCAAACGGAAAATCTCAACTCGGACCCGTGAAACACCTTGGGAGTCGCAGGTCCCGAAGGCACCGAAGGGGGCGATTGGGCACCTGATGCACCTGGGTTCCAGGGATGGACCAAAGGACGAGAGTCCACGAAGTTGAGTCACATGGATCCTACAAGGTGGGCCCCTACCAGTTATTAATAAATGGGGTTATAAGCCCTATAAATGGCCGACCATAAATGGGTAAATGAAGTTATAACCATACTTATAGGAGTTATAACCCCATTTATAACTGATAGGGGCCCACCTTGTATGGGTAAACAGGATCGGTTGGTGATTTGGAATGAGGTGTTTCTTTTAACTTCGACAGGGATTCCATTATATGAAACCACCAACTCCAAACCCATGACGGATCCATGGAAAAGATATATATATATATATATATATATTTAGTATACGGATGTTTCCGTAAATGGTGGTACCCCCAAAACACCCTATTTTTAGTAGGAAAACCAATGGTTGTTGGGGAAACCCACCATTTTCGGAAACCTCCCATACATGAATGGTGGATCTTTATGATATCAATTAGTACACCCTGAAGATCCAAACACGTGGTATTTGCAGGTTTCAATCTGAATACCCTAAATAGATAATCAGTGTTGAAAGTACGTAAATAGTACATGCTTGATCCAGCATCACAAGTACCAGCACACTCCCAAGCAGCCATTTCCATTTTGCTCACGCAAAACCCCATCTTGGATCTTTTAACTAAGCAGTTAGACAGACTCTTCAGCCTCCGTTAAGTCATCATTTGAATCTTCACTGCCAAAACGCAGTCGCAAGTAAACACACTGGAGCAACCCCAGCTCCAATGTATAGGTGTGACACCTTGACACTACTCTAATCGCATACCTGTTCCAATCTTCTTGTGCAAAGCAGTGAAAGAACCTTGAGTTCAATCCTCAGAAGTTCCGGTTTTGAAAGTTTGCAATATCGCTGATGCATGATACTTCCAAACGAGTTCACCACTCACAGGACACACACATGTAACAACTAGTTTTTAACGACCAGAGACCAAATCTTTGATGGACATAGGACAATTCCTGAAATGCCTTAGAAATTGGTAAGGCATCAAACAAACACTTGCAAACCTGTGCCATGATTGCAACATTAATTGCAAAAAGAGGCACGTGGCATTTGGGTTTCGCAGGGTAAAGATGGAGTCCAAGGGCCACTGATTGCTCGGCGAGGATGAAGTAAGAATTGAGGCATTGATCCTGATTCATGATTATTTGTTTGAACAGAATCACTGCATATTCAGGATATTCGGTTTGCAACCTGCAAAAATTGGAAAATGTATGCAACAAAGGTTCACATGCACTAGAGGTATTTTGAATAGCTTCATCATCCAAATACCTTCCAGACCTTTCACAAAGGTTGAACCATTCACCCAGGTGGTACCTTAGTTTGTCAAAAAGCTTCACATGTTGTAAGTTCCAACATGAAACATACCCAAGTAAGGATTGAATCACAAATAGGTGATGTTGCCAGGACACACACAGTTGGCAGCATGAAATGAATCTAGTGAACCCCCAAGTCGTTCTGCTGGAAGTTGTTGATGGCATTGCACCATGATGTCCGCCAGCCATGCCACCACCACACGTGCCTGACAGGTCAACAAGAACAGGCGACATCGAGATGATATGTAGATGGATGCCTGGCATGCAGTCACGTTGCGTTCCAGGCTTTGGCATGAAGCTCTGCATGCAAACTTTGGACATTGATACATCCCTTTGCTGAAAAGATTGGCTGACTGTGCCTAAGTTTTTTTCATATGGCGAATGACCTGAGCAAAAATCAAGTACATGGTACAGTATATGCAAATATGTGTTGAACTGGTGTGCCCCACAGTTACTGGATTTTGTGGGAAGTGGTCCAGCCATTGAATTGCAGCCATGCATTCTTGTACCGGATTGCTATGTCCACATCAATATCACCAAATATGAGATAATGTTCCACCAACAAAATGATTGTTGATGCAGCCACCCAAAGGGCAAAACCCAGGTTGAGTGAATGCATACTGCAGAAGCATATGTGGCTAGGATGGAATGTTCCAACCAATGTCAAAGCACCTCAGCTGACTACACACTCAGTGAAAAAAACATATCCAATAAAATGTTGTTCAAGTTTTTCAGATCACCTCTCATTGCATGCAGGTCATAAGTTGTGGAAAGGAACTTTTATCACCAGGTTTGCACGCACAGTGTAAGAAGTTGTTCAAGTCCCTTCGAGGAAGGTTCCCCAAAGGGTTTGGTACCTTTAGGTAGTCACTCTTTGTCATGAAGCAGGCATGGCAAATATCCCTGGCTTTCCAAAAGGCACCAAGGTTGAACCATTCCTAGGCTGCAAGTATGCTAAGTTTCCAACTGTGGATCCAATGGATCAAAAATATAATTGATATTGTTTTGAACTCTAGCTGCAGTTCAAGATTCTTTATGCCATTTCCAATCTCCACGATATTGAGTCACCATACACCGCACAACTTTTGTCTCCCCATTGAAAGTGTATTCAACTCCATCGTAAAGGTTGTTCAAGGATTGCGCCACCTGAAACAAAAGACTTCACCCCACAAACAATACAAATACACCTGTAGGACCCATCATACTGCCCAAGTGCAATCCAAGGACCTGAGTCAAGAAGACTTGCAATGTCTCAAAGCCCAAACTTTGATCCTTGGATACAAATTTGGCACAGGGAGTGCGGTAACAAACAGGACATGCTGGAAACAATGTATATATGTTTCTCATGGTCCAGTTATGAGATTGTAGCTGCTAAGAAGCCAAGGGTCTACTTGGTACGCAAACAAAGGGAATACGGTGTCTTTGGAAGAAGTCCGCCGGTCAAGTACTCCACCAACTGCTACCACCACAAGCTTTGACCCTTGCTCATTATAAACACAATCATCCCCCCAAATCCAAAGAGGGACACAACCAGTACCAACCTTATCATGGGCCCCAGGAACACCTTTCATGGAAACATATTGCCAATACTCTTCTATCGCTGCCAGATTGATTGGCAACAAATTGTTCTCTAGGAGCCAAGGTAGAAGCTGATCAGGAGGAATAAAAGGCAATGTCCTACAGGAGCAAGTTGATTTTTTCTTGATATCAAACTAGGTCAACCAAGTGAGGCAATCGGTCCTAGTAGTTTTGGTGTTCTTGAGTTTGCTGACTTTCATTGGCACTGAAATCATTTTCATTGGTACCTTAGCTGCGAATCATGTATCAGTAATGTATTAAACAAAACTTTTACAGAAACAAGACATCAAACAGCATGCTTACATGTACATGTGCAGTCTAGCTGCCACTTGACCAACTTTACGGATCATGTCCCTTTTGACATTGGAACGGTAGCGTCCACGAGCACCCGTTTGTTGAAGTGTTTTTGCAGGCCCAGCAATCTCAACCCCATGAAATTTAAGCTCCTGCACCATTTGGGTTACAAAGAAGGCAATCAGATCAATGCATATTCAAAAATTAAAATGTTGTAAGCATATTTGAATTGTTTCCCAACCTTCCGCACCACCTCACATGTATCACGAGCTCGGCTAAAGGATGATTCCTGATTGAACTCTCACATTGCTCACCTCTGAGGTCCAAAGTGGTGACACCCAATTTTTACGACTTGGAGGATCTGTGCAGTCAAGGTCTCACCAGCACCAGCTGTTTCCATCATATAGTCAAACAAAGGTGATCGCATAGGTGCTCCTATACCTGCGAGGGTGTGTATGTGGGTGGGTGGTTGATAAGATGTATTAATTGGTAAAACATCTTTCAAAGACTAGCAGCCTCACCTCACCTTACTCCATGTAACAGAGTTGGTTCATCTCATATGGATATCAGATTGGTCAAAGTAAGTGTTACACTGTTACGAATACAGATGTTTGACCACATGCTGGTACTTTATCATTTTACAGTTCTTGAAGTGCAGCGGTTTAGATTGTGTTTTCGCCGACGTGGTTTCATATGCTTCAATGGTTTGATGTGGCACTCCCGGGGGGTTGCAATCACACACCCCTGAATTGAAATCAAAAACAAACACTTTGCGAATTGAAGTTGACTCGAGACTCCTTCCCCCCAGGTTGGCCAGCCCACATGGGCCCTACCATCATAGCCCTACCATCACAGAACCACTGGAATGTCCATTCGTTGAAACAGCATCAGAAAATTCAGAAAGATATACAGCAGCCAGTACAAATTTAGATGTTTCAAAATGCGGCAAATGAATTGATAAACCATTTCTTCAAGGGTTGGGTTCTGTGATTCAATTGACAAAATTTTCTATAGAGCTGCTTGAGCAAACCAAGCCAGTGAAAAGCTCCTAAGGTTCGCACACAAGAAGATCTAAATCCCCGTTAAACGTTCTCGGTTCAACCTTCCTGTTTCACATCCTCGATCGCAGGTGTCTGCGTCTTGGCCTTTGCCTTTGGCTTCGGAGGTGCCTTAGTTAGTTTTTGTGGGACCAATGGGAAATACCATTTTCTTCAACCTAAAATTCCAGATAAATTTAATACCGGCTGAGAAGCAATGGCATTTTTCACCAATCTGGTTGATGAAGCAATCTTCAACATGAGAGCATCAAACGAAGTGACGAGTGTATCATGTTCTTCCTTATGAGCATCTACCACCTGCTCATCTTCCAAACGCAATGCATACCACTTCTCCAACCGAGCCCTCAGAGAATCAATGTCTTGTTCTACCTGAGTGAGCTCCCCAACGTAAGCAGACTTCATCGATTGAGACCTAGGTTGGCCATATGCAGCAGGGTGTCTACTGACATTTACGGCAGATATATTACGAAAGTAAATCATAGTATCAGATTCCTCTTAATGGTCTTGGTAATCAAATCAAGTTTATTGAACAATACAAAGCACAGAAGCACAGAACCAGCCTAGGTACAACGATGATGTCTCAAGGTTTGTCAGCAAACAACGAGCTTCTGTGACTTTAGTAGAAAGTTGAGTGATCCTGGTGCCAATCTTCTTAGTGTAGCTCGGTTTGTTGGAATTACTACCACCACCACCACTGCCACCTCCACCACCTCTCCTGCGGTTGCGAGTGGTGTTCTCAGGCTTGCCGTTGTTATTTCCTGCTGGATTTGCTGGAGCAGGAGCAACAATGGGCTGGAGCATGGATCCACTGGGCATGCCCCTGGCTGCAAGGGATTGCCTTGGGTAGTCGCTGTAAATTTGAAACCCCTTCTAGAGTGGAAATTTTAGAATCTTCGAAGTGACCAGTTAAAAGTAAAGATTCATATCCAGAAAACAGAGCATGAATGAGAAAAGACAAGACCAGCAGCCAAGTGACATAAGCCCTTTTGTATTTTCTTCAGCTACAATACCTTGATGAGTGAAGCCACATTCCGTGGAGTTCTCATGTGTGTCTTCAAGCTCCAAGCTGTCCCACATTCGCATCAGGTCAAAGGCCTAGGATTAGTACATGATTGGGTTCATTTAATATTGAAGTTTGAAAACAGTTTTGGGGTCCTTGAGGTCAAGCGCAAACACACCAAGAAAAAAACGTACTTAATTTATATTATAATATGGGATAATATATGGGATATTTGCCTAGTGACTTCATCAGAAACTTCAGGATGCTTGCAGTACCATGGATCTTCATCAACAGTCTTGTCCCTGGCAGCCTCTAGCTCCAGCTTTTTTTTTTGATGCTCTTGGCAACACTGTCTCTTCCACTTCAAAGTATGGTTTGTAAACATATTTTCCCCGACGTTTGAACTTGTTCTTTTCCATGCTGTTGAAGACAATGCTGCTTTTCGACCAATCACCTTCTGCTTGGAGCCAATCTTCATACAACATTTGTAGGAGCTTTCTATCTCAGTTGATTAATGCAGGCTCACTACCAAAACACATGAAAGATCACATAAACGAAACCACACATATCATAGAATGTTTTCAAACAGGGCACCCTTTGTGTTTTGTATTTTACATTGAAGGTGGGGTCAACAAAAAACATGTTTTAATCTATCAAGATACTGTGTTTACGTCCAACCGCTTTCTCAGCCACGGCAGGGGGAAGGTCTCCTTCCAGGGCTATAACTAACAAATTACACTTGATCAATTATCATAAACAAACTTCTACATTCAACAAACAACGGAAGTTTCATCAGGTAAAACCCAAATCCTTGAAGGCTTCTGCTGAATCGCATGAATGAATTGTGGGCCAACCTTGCTTCTCTTTCTGCTAACGTCTCCAACCTTCCTTTTGGGTTCACATAAAAAGTCTCCCCATTGACCACCTGCATGTCTTTGTCCCTATCGGCCTTCTCTATGTCTGTTGTGTCCTTCCTAGTAAACTCCTGTTGAACAGCAGCAACTCGATGGGACAAAACAGCACTAGGAGTAGGAGTGGGGGCGGTAGGTTGTTTGCAGGCCTCCGACACTGGGGCTGTGGAAGGAACGACTCCTGACGTTGGGCCATTCAATGGCCCAGACCCTTTATCCCAATTAATTTCTTTGACAACCTGTGGATCAAAGATGTTGAACTTCTTCTGAACAATGACTTCATCACAACCTTTGGGAATGATGAGCCTGGACATGACGGGTTCCTTGGGTTTCTCCAATGTCTCCTGAGTCTCCTCCTGCCGAGTTTTTATATCTTCCTTAGATTCGGTTTCTCCAAGCTCTCCTCCTGTAGTTGCTGAGGTCCCAGGCTCAAACGCTGTCTTGAAAAGAGAGTGGACATGGTCCACCAACTTGTCCTTCAAGGCTTCAGGCACCTGACCTTCCTCTAGGGTTTCTCCAATGACCTGTTGCAATTTCATGAATACTTCTGTAGAGGTTGTCCGACTCAACTGAGACTGGTCAACAGAAGTGGTATCCATCTTTGAGAGAGAAGCCTCTAGTTCAGCATCTAGTTCTTGATGTAATTTGGTCGGATCAGCCTTTGTTTGAATGAGGGCACGACTAGATTTCCATTCATCAAATGCAAGATTCACCACTTCTTGGATTTTGTCTTCAAATGTATTCCGAATGTGACGGTGGCGAACATCCACCTCCTCAACGTGCTCTTTGCAAAGTGCTTCTTTGCTTGCCAACCATGATTCCAACATGTTTTTATGTTGGGACAAGATTGACTCAGATTCACTTGCATCAAGGTGTTTGGTTGATGCCAAAGCATCTTGAGAACGTTGCTCAACTGTTGCCCGAGCAGTTGACATAATCTTGGAAGTTTCAACATTGATCTTTTCCAAATCATCGGTTGACATAACCATGCTACGGTAAGTTTTCAACAGCTCATCAACAATTGGTGGAAACTCCATCTTGGACCCACTCTTCTCAATTGATTTCAACCACAACACCGTTTCTTCCACCAGCCTCACCAAACCGCAAGCGTGACGTTCTGGGCTCCAACCCTTCTCAAACAAGTCCGACAAACAGACTTTCAAAGATACAGGAACCCCTCCCTCACCCAGAGGTAGTGAATGTGGGCTTTTGACCAAATCTTCAATAGAAGAACCACGAAGAAGAGACTCAGGTGGTTGTGATCCTAGGCAATGAAATGTGTGTTCTTATGTTGTTTTTCCTTTTCAAAAACCATATGTGTTGACTGGCAACCACTGAAATTTGAATAATCCTGGTAACATTATGGGAACTAGTCAGCTTAAACATAACCGAGGTTCCTGTTTCATCATAGATGGTCTTGTTGGGCGGTGGCGATATGGTGGGATATGCCTTGTGGCAACATGGTTTGGACAATCATCAAAGATATCAAAGCATCAAAGGGACCAAAACCATCAAACAATTTCTTTTTTATTTATGAACAAATTGAACAGTTGCAGCAAACAAAAATGTGCAAAAACCAAGGTACATCATTCTCATTGGCCATTCCACTCATGTTGGACTTGTTTATGGCATCAAACTCCCCATCAAGTCGTCTAGGTTCCAATGGAGACCCAGGATTTTCAATTTCATCCCCCAGTACCAATGTGTCTAAAGATTCTAAACGCTGGTGTTGTTCAGGGACAACTTCGGGCGCAACCGCAACTGTAACATCCGTAGGCTTTAACCTCTTGGTATCAGGGCTTTTGATTGGGGTTTGCCCAGGGGTCACAACTTTTACCATACCCTTCGCACCAGGAGGACCACCACCAGCTGCATCCGGTGGAGGAGGTCCGTTACCTGAGTTGTGGGGCCAGTGACGAAAAAAGACCGACCCTAATATTATGGTAAAACCCAAATACATATATACATATATCATATGCATATGCATATGCACTCATTAGAGTGGAGATACCCAGTGGCCAAGGTTGTTTGCGTATGTGCGCCAAAGCTTGTTGCAATTCTTGGTCTTCATCAAAATCTTCCATTGATGGAACAACCTGGGAGATACATATGGGTTCCACCAGGAAAGGAATATGAACAGTTCATTTAAAACCAAAAATTAAGATTCAGGAAACCACAACACAGAAACATACAAAACATTTGACTACATTTTGTGGAGCGAGAAGCTTTTTTTGGGGCCATGTCCAATCCCAGCAGAGTGCCCAGACAACTGGTTGAACCAAAACACTACAAAAAACAACCATTTCCAAACAAAAGCCACCAATACAGTAGGTTTTTTTCAAAATACAATTTAACGCAATTTCACGCAGTTTCACGCTCCATTTGTCATATTTACAGTATTTAACGCAATTTCACGCGAATTTCACGCACATGCCCTGAGCCCCACCAACATCACCAACCCCAAATGTGAGTGGTTTATTGATTTTCTTCATTGGTTCAGCGACTTAGGCACCCACTATTCAGAAATTAATGATTCAAATGACCCAACAGTGGTTCAACAGAATGCCATTTCAATTGATTTGATTGTTGAGGAATGTTGAGGAAAATCCCATGTTGGAAACCACCATGTTTTAGAAGAATGATATGGGTCAACCAACCCTAAATAGGTGAAATTTAAGGTGGTTTACTCAAAAGGGTCCTGTTTCAGAGATGGTATAGTTGATTTATAATGATACTCCAAAAATAAATATAAACAAATCTAGCTTTATCTACATGCATGTCTATCAAAATCTTCTATCTACCTACATACCTTTCTATCTATATATCTATATTTATATTTATCTATCTACCTATCTATCTATCTATCTATCAATCTATCTACATATATATCTATCTATATATCTTTCTATTGGTTTATTTTACATTATATAAATATTTATATATATCTATATCTGTTTGCTCAACCCATGCATGAGCATCAACTAAGATAGGACGAGCTAACACCACAGATCCCACATACTGCCAGTATTTTTTCAATGCTTTCCACCCACCACATACATGTCAACAATGTCCCGAATTTAAAGCAGCACCAGTGAAAACATAGCCGCACTTTGAATTAAAGCCACTATAAGCTTTCAGAAAATCAGCACCCCTTAAGAAGGTAGGTGCCCAAAATAATGTTTAACAANATTGGTCAGTACCTCTTCAGTATGCCTTTTACAGAAAAGGGTATATAATGGATCCGGTTGATATTGCCCCTCCGAAGACGCAGTGAGCATCATATCCACCAATGGTTTTAGCTGCGCAATCTGCCAGGTTTCGCCACAATCCTGCACATGTGGGAACAATGCCAAAGGTCAGGAAGTTGGTGTGGGTGGCACAGGGCATTTTGTTTGAACATCATGTCCTTGAAACCAGCTTTGAGAATCGCTGCAAGATCACAACCATTATAGGATGCTGAGGAAGACCCTTCACCAGTTTTGGAATCCATTAGTGTAGTATGTAATCGAGCAACTTTGTGGCCAAAGGGGAAGGGATAGCCTGCTGACGATGAAAGGTCTTTTCCACCTGACCTAAGTAAGCTGATTCTAGTTCTTTTTACAACCAACATCCCAAGAAATAAGCTTATATTGAATAAGGATCATAAGGGTGGTGGTGGTGGTGGTGGTGGTTGTGGTGGTAGTGGTAAACCAAAACAATGTTGAACAAGAAAAACAACATAGTACTCAGTCAAGTTCAAAGGGACACATGGAAACCACCTTTTTTTTTGTTCACTGTAACTCGAACCATTTGTTTTCCAAGTTGGTCTCGGCGACGATCCACTTCAGTCTTCCTACTCTTTGTCAAACGAATAGGTAGCTTTTCAAGCCACGGCCTAAGCATGTGTGGTTTAACATTCCAAAAAAATATATATAGTTTCAACTTGGATAAATCAGAAAACAATGATACTGTGATTTATGTCATATGTTTCCATGGTAAGACCCTGGCACATTGCCCAATCCAAATTGAGGTTTCACACTCCAACCCCCAAACATGCCCATCCACCTCAGTCAGGGCATCAAGGGGGGCGATAGGTAGACCAGGATTGGTCGACTGTGTTTTTTTTCCTGAACAATTACCTCTCTCATTTTCAAAATTCAAGATTTCATATATATATATATAATTATGATATATTTAAATATATCTAATTGTTCTAGATTTCATGATTTTTCAGTATAAAGTTTCAACAAACTGAGGCAAAATCCATCTCACTGTACGTGGTCTCAAACAAGGGTGGAGAAGAAGCTGTATGGCCGGTAGGTGGTAGATGGTTGTCCTCCCTGGGTTTTCCAGCATCCAAAAACACCCCCTTGCCATTGCAATACAAGCAAGCATGGCAAATCTGACGGCGCATAAATTACCAACCATCACGAAGGGAAAGTTATTGCCATAGGGGGTTGCTGCATCCCGGCCATGTGTCCCACATGACATGAAGCCAAAAGATTGGCAAGGTAACGCACCAAAAAGAAGGCCCGAAGCTACTAGGCGTAGTGTCAATTCCAGACTCTTCAATAAGCCAACATCACTGGTCATGTCATGGAAGACTTCGTCATGCAGGATGTCAAACGCTTGCCTTATTAGAAGCAAGGATGGGTGAATCTACATAATTTAGGGTTCATTGGTTCATCAATTTCCTACGATTAGTATTATCAACAAGGATTGTTTTTTTGAACTAAACCACCAAACCCGAAGAACCACCTGAAAGTTTCAAATACAGGCTTCCCACCAAGAGGCGCAAAGTGGCCTCGTGCCCTGAAACCAGATACCAGTGTAGAACGTCCAGCAAATAGTTCAACGCAAGACAACTCCTGGAGGACTTGTGGTTACACAGACATTATACAAATATGAGGGGCAGAGAAAGAGAGAGAGAGAGAGGTAGACAGTCGATGGAACAATGCAATCACAATATATGAACAACATACTAGTGTTTCAGTTTTGACTTATGTACCTGGAATATTCTGGAATGGAATAAAATTTGTTTATCAAGGGATTTTGGGGTCCATTAGATAAAAATCAACTGCAGGGTTTAATGTGGTTTCATTGATTAAAAGAACCTCCCACCCTTTAGTCAAAGGTGTTTTCATTCATTCATATTTGATGGTTGGTTTATTACCTCATGACAAATTTGTATATGTTTTCGCAACTTGGCCATGGCCTGGCACTTCACTCCGTTGTCATTTTTGTAGATGCGCTGTACAAAATTCCAAATATCATGGAAACTAACCAAATCAGGGAAACATGAGGACATTTTTGCACCCAGACATACAAATCTCAAAAATACAAAGCCCATGAACCACCCCCTGCCCAATCCAGGTCCCGGCGTTTGGAAGATGTTTCAGCAATGAAATCACAAGCGTGGATCCTCAGGGCACAGAAAGGACATTTCCATCAGGCAGCCTAAGAATAGAAAAACAAACTTGTGAATAGATGAATGTATGAAACTAGTTTGCACTCTGTATCTTAGCCAAATTTTGGTCGATGGATTGCTGAAAATTAAAGACATATTTTCATTTCAAACCATCACATGGCAAGATGTTCAAGGTTTGGAAATATATATATATATGATAACGTTGGGTGAAACTTGAACGGTAAGTATTGGTGTTGGCAGTCAAGTGTCAGTATTGGTGGCAATCCCAAAGCAAGTAACACAGCCACTTGCATTCTGGTCAACTGCAGGCTAGTTGACCCCATGGCTGGAAAACTAATACTACACACAGAATGAGACTAGATAGTCCATTTCCACAGACAAAGCCAAATATGGAACTGACAACAAAATAACAGATTAACAGATCTAAAAATGACATCATTTGGGTGTTTCCAAAAATAGGGGTACCCCAAAATGGATGGTTTATAATATAATATGGAAAACCCTAGGGGTACCCCTATTTTCGGAAACAGCCATTTCAAAGAAGGCATGGCTGCAGGCACACAAAGCTAAAGGGGGTGTAGCACCTTGAACATAAGCAGGAGCCCGTTCTCCATTACTCTTGCGGGCTTCAGCACCTGGACGCGGGGGGTTAGATAAATCTTTGTTTGCTATATTCAGGGGTTTTGAAATCTCAGTCGCATGTTTGAAAGTACCAGCAAGGACTGAAAACAAAAATCTTTTTGACAACACTTCCACAATGCGAGGTAGTGCCTTAAGACTCCCAGATCCAAACAACTGCATTCATAGTACATGTACATGTACATAAAGCATACGTATAAAAAAAAATATATATATTATCTTTTCATTCCTTGTTCACAAATTGGATCGGATAAGGCAAACTTCTAATCGCAGGCAATTGCTGCAAGTGGAATTCAAAATTGTTCACTGCAATCCCTTTAGCAGGAACCACCACTAAGCACACTCATCGTAACAATCACTGGTCCAGGGTCTCTACTGGGCACCACCCAGCCAGAATCTTCGCAATAGTCCACCTTACAACAATAATAACATTATGTTAAATACAATTGAAGTTGCAAGTAAAAGCCATCAACTAACAGCGATGAGCAGGAACAACACATCAAACACCCCAAATTTAGCTTAGTCACGCTTGCATGAGGTTTTCAAATTTTCTCCAGCCAATGGTACATCCTCCCTTTGCATCAGCAGCAACCTTCACCTTGATTCCCTTGTTCAACAATATCTGGTCAAATCCTGTTGGGATAGTGGCCTTGTAAACATAAAAGGAACCAGAAACCAGGATCACCCCAATACTGCACCCAGACCCACCCTGCAGTTGGAGGGTGAAGCTTTTCACTCCATGACGGGACTGCACATCAGGACAGTCTGCAACAAAAGCTGGATCATCCTTCAATAACTTGAGATTGATATCTTGCTTTGGGGCTTGTTCCTCAGCACTGCCATTCTCTGCAGCAACAGAGTCGACATCATCCCCAGCTTTACTTTGATCCATATTCAAACGCCTTTGCCTCACCATACGCTTTTGTTTTGGGGTTGCAACCATCGACCCATATGACCTTTTTTTCAAAGGACTTTCAACTTGTTCACCAGTACCCTTACCACTAGGTTCCGCACTATGATTTTTTCCCTTGCCCCTGCCCCTGCCCCTGCCGCCACCTTTAGAAGTCTTCTTCTCAGCTTGTTTTTGTTCTGTCTCTTTCTTCTTCTCTTCTCGGAGTTGTTTCCTTGCTAGTTTGGCCTCTTCTTTCTCCGCCTTTTCTTTTTTCTTCTCCTCAGCCCTCTTCAGTTTCTCGAAATTCGCTTCGATCTGCTCCTACCGCAAAACCACATAATAAAATCACCTTTTAGCAAAATATGAATCTTCAGCAAGAGAACAATACACCAACACAGAAAAACAAGCCTTCTTTTCAGTCTTCCTGACCCTGCTTTGCCCCAGCGGCAAGTCTCCAAAGTTCCGTGGTTTCACTTCAACAAGCTCAAACTGACGCTGGTCATTCTCGTTAATGAGAGGTGCACGGTCCTGGTGGTTGATACCCACAAACACCCACAAACAAGGTATAAAACTATTTATGGAATTGTTTTGGATGACATGATCGAATAGAAAGACTATCTCCTGGAATCCAGGCTTCACCTTTTTTTGGTGTTTGCTGGAGGAGCTGCAGGTGGAGAAACCACTTGATATTCCAAAAAGAGGTTTGCAAGCTTTGCATCATGCTCCCACGGAAATGCCTGCCATGGAAACTGATTGTAGAGAAATATGTTCAAAAAATTTGATTTGGCAAAACATATGCACAACAAAGAAACTACAAGGTCTCCACAAGCGTAGCTAGCTATCTTATAATTAATGCATTAGTTTTAACAATCCCATATATATATATATATATTAACCTCAAACTACCCAGCCTCCTTGCGGTTGCGCAAGTAATATCCATGGAAATTCGAAAAGGCACCCCTGGGGTTGTTCAACACGTATTGCTCGGCATTTGAAATGGATTTACCCAAAGTCTCCAAGGACCATTTCTCAAGTAGGTTATGGAACTCAGCTTTGACTGCCACCAGCATGGCATCCAACTTCTCCTAGCCAAATGGTTTAGGAAGACAACCGAAACTATATATTTCTATTGCAGCACATTCCTAAACATCAACCCTACCAAACCTTCGCGGGATCTGCTTCCACAGGGACCTCTGGGGCCTCCTCATTCTTCTCCAATTCTGGATCCAATTTCGCAGCCTCTACCTTAATGTGTGTAGTGGTGTTTAAATATGTATATATATATATACATATATATATATATATACATGTGCACCAAGTCAAAACCAGCTAACAAGAGATCATAAGTAAAAATTTTACCCCACCAAAAATGAACAACATCCATAATCAGTCTTCCAGAGGGACCTTTGGGGCCCCCACTTGTTCTGCAGTTTGTGAACCATCTCCACCAGCCTCAGCCTGATAGGCAGCACTACCGGTACCAGTACTAGTACTAGCAATACTTTGTTAAGAGTCATCACTCAGAAAAGGCCTCCTCATCTGAATCTTGCCCAAATGCCGGTACTGGGGGATTTTTGTATGGAGTGGCTTCCAAGGGGTCCTGCCACAGCACTGCTAGCAAGACCAAGTAAGGGGGATAGGCTGAATGTATTCAAGGGCCCGTTGAGTACTACATGTACAATGAACAAAACAAAAGGGCATAAATTGCATCCCACAAATCTTTCTCAATATACATTCAGGTACGATTGAAAGCACAAAACAAAGGGCTCCTCCTCCAGTATCTCATCAACACGCAAAGATTCTGTCGAACCAGCACTAGCTAAAGAAGGAGTGTTGGCTGGCACATCAGTACTTGCAGGGGCTTCCAATCCAAGAAGTGCCAACCCTCTCAATGACGTGATGATCTTCTTCAACACTCGTACTTTGCCATGCCTGGTCACAAACAAAACTATCTAAATATTGAAATTCCAAAATCATTCTCAGCAACACTTATACACACACAAGCCTTGCATTCTGAGTCCGGTAGGTCAAGTTAATCAGGTGCTGCCCCAGGGTCCGCAATTTGCCTCCCTCCAATGCTGCCCACTCCTGCGACATATTTTTTAATTAAGTGCGCAAACCGCATTCCTTTAAACAATGATAGTACAACTTTGGATGTATAGATACAGTACCCCAGGGTGTCCAAGTCTGTACGGCTTGAATTTGCAAATTGTTATAGATTTAAGAATGTCCTTCACTTTGCCCTTGCCACCCTTTTTGCGATAAAGGTCATCACCAAAAAGATTCAATTTCACAGCCGCATATGCCACAGCTGCCTCCAAGGCAAAACAAAAAAGTTACTTTGCAAAGATAGTGCAACAATGATCAATGTACAGGCTTGGTAGGCTTAAGATTGAATGACCGGCATGATAAAGGCACCTGGTGGTCTGGGGCACAAGGAAGTTTTTGAGCACCAAAATGGGACAGATAGTCTTTCAAAATGTCATAGTGCTCGATTAGGTTTTCCTCATGGACCTGACCACTCACTTCATTTATGGCATTAATATGAAGAATCGATGGGCTAGACACCAAACAATTCAAATTGCAATTAGCCAAGTAGCAACCAGTTGCTGATCATCTGACCAATTCACCAACTTCTTGTCCTTAATTTCTGGTTTTCAGGTAGTTGAGGGCCAATGAGTGAGGTGATACTGATATGGAATAATCAGCTAAGATATGACTATTTTGACAAGAATTTGGAATTTGTTGGGTCTAGGCACTGGGTCCTTCATAATCTCCTCAAGCTTCGGCTGGTAAGTTTTCATCAGAATTTCATAAAGAGCATAGCCTGATTCCTGGGAAAATTGACAGGCTTCAACACCCCCTGACGAGATGATAAGAGAGAACATCATGCCAAGATTGCGGTTGTACATCAAAAGACTCAATTAATCCCAGCAAAGTTCCGTCAAGTGAATCTTCATTGGTTGTTCGATGGTAGTAACCAGCGGTTCTTTCATGACACCCAACCAACTGCTAACTGCTAACCACCAAGGTCAGCTTTGAGCGATCAAGGGGCCAGCGCTGAAACAAACCGATTGCCAAGAAAAAAAAAGGGTGCAAACATGGATGGAGGTAAGGTAGAAAGCACTATGTTTGCATATGTTATATTTTTTAACTCTAATTTCAGCAGTGGCAGGGCCAAAGGGAAGTGGCACCTTTGAGTAGCGATCGCAATATCGGCATGGCATACACACGTGGACAAAAGTGCCCCAAGACAGTTCAATAATTGTTGTTGACAACAAAAAAATCAAAGGCCTAAATTGAAGACCAACAAATTGTATGTTTGTTTATTGAAATTGTTTGAAATTGAGCAAGTACATGAAAAATGTCCAGCTCGTCTTCAAGTGTTTGAGCCTTGGTAGCTGTGTGGGCAGCGAGATTGGAGGTAACTGGGGGTATCTTTCCATATATACATACTTTAATCCGAAGGATGTAAATACCAAAACAACATCCAAAATACGTATATATTAGATATTCTCATAAGTACGTAAATATCACAGAATTGGATTCCTAGGGACAGGTAAAATATACTTTTTCATCCCATGGATCCGGAAAATGGGGTATGAGGTGGAGAATTAACCCTTGACAAATTGGCCATAGATTTGCGTTGACCCGGTGATCCTCCCAACAAAAATGGATCCCATTCCCATGACGGATCCATGGGACTGGTATGGTTGATGTTTACCCACATTTACCATAAAAATCAGCCAAATGTAGCTAAACCCTGGAAGTCAAAGACCATCAAAATAACAGTCCCTTGGAATTGTTGATTGTAGATCCCTACTAAAACAATGGCCTTTGCGGAAAAACCATTCAAATAATACTCTTTGGACTTCCAGGGTAAATATACCATACATGGATCCTATAGGGATTAAAGTTTTTTTCTCACTGCTTCAACAACTTCGCTTCCGGAAACTTTGATTTCGCTTCCTGAATCGGCGGATTCAGAAAAATGACAGTCACATATTCCTACCACATGGTGGTGAAGCAGCATGATAAAAATCTCATCCCATGGGATATATATAATTCGTAGAAAAAAATCACCTTGAAACAAACAATAGCTAACTGCTGAATCCCATGGGTGGGTGAACAAACAACTCATGAACAAACCAGCCCAAGGTGCCTGGATCGAAACTCAAACTTCTTCGTGAAGAACTCATTCGTTGCGATTCTCCTGGAAAGAGTTTGGCAATAAAAACATATACAAACAACTCAGGTCTTCACCCAACACAAACTAGGATTTAGACCACTTTCCCCGACCCCAAATCTATTCAGATTATGATTCTTCTCAGTAGTACCCTACTTACTATACTTAGTGATCCCTAATGGTATGAGTATATATATATATATGTTACATACGTATATATATATATACAAATATATACTCCAATTAAGGTTTTTTTTGGACCCTCAATTTTGAGCCTGTGAAGTTTTGGTTTCCTGTTTCCTGCTCATGTTTTTTTTCGTTGATTCGGAGGTGCCAAACGGCTGGGGCGGTCAGTTCGAATGTGTACCAGCTTCTTCCAGTCGTGACCTTTTGATCACCCAAATAGAGGTCACCCAATTTTTCACCTCTGTAAATTGGTCACTTCACTTGGAAGGAACCTGGCGTGTGATTTTGTGTTTCTTGGATATCTACGGGCCCCTAAGAATCCTTCAAATGTGATGGGGTGTCAAAACCACCCCAGGGGTGTCATTAGGAGGGCCTGGTGTTTCCATAGGAGGGCTCAGGATTCTTAGGGTAGACTATAGACTATCTGCTTAGCATATGCACTTCAACAGTGGGTGCTGCGTTGAACAGAATCCGGGATTACCCCCCAAAAAAACAAAAAATCCCTACATGATCAGGATCAGTCCCAAAGACAAACACATACCCCGAAAAACATCCAGTCATACCATGTCATACCTCCTGAGTTTCGGTGTTTTTTTGGTATCCAAATCTCGCACCTCAGGAGGTGGCCCTGGATGTCTATAGGTGACTTTACTGGAACGGATCCATCGGGGTCACATTATACTCCCCTATCAATTAACATTATATCG